>CABHPP010118183.1:0-12500 GCA_902168425.1 Peromyscus attwateri
CAGAATGGATTCTGCTGAGAAATCAAGTTTACGCTACATATGTAGGAAGTTCAATGTAATTAACATGTCTATTAATTGGAACATAAATAAAATATATGCAGTATATCAAGGATTAATTTCCAGGATGCTAAATGGTCTTAACTTGTAAAATAGATACTTTCATGCACACAGATGTTTATTGCTGCACTATTCTCCAAGCTAGGAAACAGAATCAATCTAGATTTACATCAAGAGATGATTGGATAGAGGAAATATAATGACTATACTCAATGTAATCTGTGCTGGCAGAAAGAAAAAAATGAAATTTTTAGGAAAAATAGAACTAGAAAATATTTTATTCAATGAAGAAACTGAAACTCACAAATATGATTTCTGCAGTGTTTCCTTTCATGTGCAGATCCTAGATTTTAATTTTTAAAACTGTGTGGGGTGGAATATAGATCATAAAATTAGAAATAGTCCATGATAAGGGAAAAGAGCTTTTGAAGGAGAAGGGAAGGGTTAAAAATGGATTGTCACCACATCATTCTGTGTGGTACCAGAATACAATGATGGCATGAAAACAGAATAGGGACACTGAGTGGAATAAGTAGTATGTATAGTTTGTATAAACCCTCAAAAACAGAATGTCAGGGGGACATAACATTCAACCACTCTGTAGAAGTTAGTGCTGATACAATTTTTATACTCTAGATTCAAAAAAAAAAAAAAAAGAAAAAGAAAAAAAGAAACACAAGACAAAAAGAATAGCTGGTGCCATGCTTCAGAAGGTAAAAGCTTTTCTCACCTCGGTGGTTGTCCTGAGTTCAGTGCATAGGATCCAGTTGGTCAAATGAGAAAACCAACTCCCTAGAAATTGTCTTCTGAGTTCCACATGTGGGACATGATTGTGCACATGTATGCAAAAGTACACCTGCACACAAACACAAACAGACATGAGAGAGACAGATATTAAATAATGAAATAAAAGTTAAATAAATTAAAAGTGGAGTGAAAGCCTTGGATCCTACATGCATTCCACACACACTCACTCACAAAATATAACAAAAACCAAAAAGTAAAAGTAAAAATATATTTTATGAGAAATTTTATTAGTTCATTGAAATTTTCAAACAGCATACCATGACCATATTCACTCTCCACATTCTTAGATTCACCCACCTTTCCTCCTTACCCAACTCTGTATCTTCATTTGCTTTTTGTCACCCCTCAAGGACAACTTTTGTCCATATATTTTAGATGTTTGGCCTCCCACCGGAATGTAGTCAATCTACCTAAGGGCAATGCTCTTAAGGGAAATTGACTCTCTTCCCCCCGTCAGATAGCAATTTCTGCAGCCAGGGTTGCGAGAACTTTGTGCCCACCTCTCCTTTTGTGTGGAATATGGTATGGCTTGAACTTACAAGGTGCTTGTACATGCTGTCACAATCAATGTGAGTTCGTATGTGTGGTTGCCTTACTGTGTCCTGAAGACAGCGTTTCCCTGCAGTCATCTACCACTTCTCTCTTCATCCTTTTGCCTCATCTTCCCCAATTATCCCTGAGCATTGGGAGGAAGGGATTTGATATGGACATTTTATTTACATCTGAGCATCCCATGGTCTTTTATTCTCTGCATGTTAGCTAGTTGTGTGTCTTTGTGTTAATCATCATCTATTGCAAATGGGACCTTCTCTGATGAGGACTGGGAGATAGATTAATCTATGTGTATAAAGATAAGTCATTAAGAATCAGTTTAATGCTATGCCCATTTAATAATGATACCATTAGTTCTTTCTCAGGGCCTATGACCTGTCTAGTCATAGGCTCTTTGCTTAGAGACATATGGGTCAGGTATGGACTGCATCTTATAGAGCAAGCCTAAATCCAAGGAGAAAGTGATTGACTACTCCCATGATATTGGATTCACTTGTGCACCAGTGTGTGGACACATTTTGCCAGGCCAGTCATTAATGTAGCTCAGAGAGTTCACAACTGGATAAGATCAATGATTACTTTTCTGCTCTGGTTCTGTGCATACCACCTTCCAGCATTATAAGCACTACTGTCCAGTAGGATGAAGTTTTCAGGTCAATATCAGCTCTATGTTCTGTGACTCAGGTATGTGATGTCTTCAGGAATAAGGCCTTACTGTAAAGGTCTGGAGAATAAGCAATAACATTTGTAATAGCTTGTAATTTTTAGTAGTCTATGGCATCTCCCTGGACAGCTATCCAAAATGAAGCAACATGTTCCTGGGACTGTGCTTTCTATTTGCTAGCTTGTAGTACATAGTTGGGGCAGGGTTGTTCTGTTATTTTCCATAGTTGCCTCTTACCTCCACTGTCTCTACTCCTTTCTCTTGATGGCCACACACTGCTTAGCTTCTATTGGTCCAAAAGTTCGTTATTCAACATCTTTTGTAAAAGCCCTCCATATTCAAAATTCTTTGAACTGTTGAAAAGTAATCATATCTTTATATTGTATCTTTTAGTCCCTGAGGAGTCATGCAGTCCTTATTATCAAGTAAATGATATACCCACAGTACACATGAGAATAAAAATCCTGGCAGCCTCATGATGGTTTAGTTGTGTTCTGCTGTAAAATGTGTTCAACGTACATCAATTTTTATCATCAGCTGCATCATATGAATAAACAAATGAAACAAAACTGTCCACAGCATCCCAACCCTAGACAAAAAAAAAAAAAAAAAAAAAACTATAGACAACTAATGACAGTAAGGGAGAGGAAGAATTAGTCTCTCTCAAGGATGAGCCCTATTATTGGTTGTTTAATACCAAGTGGTTAGTCCTGAAATTATATACACACAAACAACAAAATTAACAATAATAATCAAAAAGCTGGGTGTGGTGGCACATGCCTTTAATCACAGAGCTTGGGAGGCAGATGCAGGCAGATCTCTGTGAGTTTGAGGCCAGCTTGGTCTACTTAGTGAGTTCTGGGACAGCAAGGACTACATAGAGAGACCCTTTCTTTAAAAAAAAAGAGTAATAATAAGAACCAAAGAAAAGGAGGTTATCAATTTGAGAGAGGGGCATGGGAGGGACTGGAAGGAGGAAATTGAAGGGGGAACTATTGTAATTCTATTTTTATTGAAATGTATTAAAGATACACAATACAAAAAAATCCACGGATTCTCACTTTTGATATCAAAAATGTTGACACAAAATTGTTTAGTATACTTATAAAAATTATTGAGATTCATTCAGACTGTTAGAATACATTACTTTGGGATTTAATAGTTAACTAGTCAAAGGGCAATCATTATTCTTTGTAGTTTTCAAGTGTCAACGAAGTATTTGTGAGACTCAAAAACAATTTTTTGTTGCTGCTCTGTTTTCTACTTTTCTGAGACAGCATCTCATTATAGAGATCTAACTGGCCTCAAATTTGTAATCCTCTTGTCTCATTCTTACATGTACTATAATTCCAGGCATGAACAACCATGTCTGGCTCAAATGTTTTTACATGGAACTCTTAGGTACAGAGCCTCTTGAGAAGTGTGTTTTGTGTCTATGAACATCCTTTAAGACATGCATGTCAGTGTTATAATCAGTCTATAGCCCACCTTTTCATAGCTTGTGTTTTTGCAGTTTAGAATTCATAACTGATTATATGAATTTAACGAAGAATGGGCATAGCTCCCTAGAAAGTGCTGGTAAAAATTGCAAAATGACAAGAAAATGGTGTGGGGATTTAGGAGAGACTCTAATGGAGGGAGCCCTCTCTAGAGCCCTGGATTCACAGCAACATACACAAAAAGCTTGTTTGCTTCTTTGATTATTTAAAGCATACATCGTATAATTTGAAGTTTTTATAATTCATCTGGGACCAAACTACTGCCTACTAACTAACATACACTATTATTATTCAGCAACTTGGGTCTTTTGAGTTTAAAGAACCACTGGACTGGAGAGAGAGCACAGTCTGCAAAATTCCTGCCTTGCAAACATGAGGACCTGAGTTTGATCTGCAGCATCCTCATCAAAAGCAAGGCACCACCGTGCACACCTATAACCCAAGCACTGGGAAGGTAGAGACTAGATGATTCTGGGTCCCCTTAGCTAGCCAGCCTAGCCTAATTGGTGATCTCCATGCCAATGAGAAGGCCTGTCTCAAATAAAGTAAAATGAAGTACTAAGGAGCAGCAAGTGAGGTTATCCTCAAGCCTTCACATTCAAGTGCACATATGTGCACATGCATTTACAACTACATGTGCATCTTCATGCGTGTGCGTGTGTGTGGGCGTGCGCACGCGCGCGCGCGCGCGCGCGCGCACACACACACACACACAGGCATTTAAAAATAAGGATTGACCTTCTTTTCTCTCTCCTGTGAAAATGGCATTCATATGGACTACACTGTAAATTCACTAGCTACTACAGTGATTACATACAAAAGAGTAAACCCCACAGGCAGTGATGAAATTGTGCTGAATGGGTAAAGGAGTCACAAGTAAGGAAAAGATGTGACTATACCAATGTTCACAATTTTGTGAGGATTCAGCCTATTTCACCTGGAGGAATGTCACTGTTAGGCAGACTTCAGAAACATGATTCAGGGAAGAAAAATGTCTTTGTTCTAAGGGAAAAGGAATTCTAAGACCAAAGTCGTAAACTAAAGAAAAACGTCCTGCTTTAAAAATTGGGAGAGTATCACATTGTATAGTTTATTCCAAGACTCTCCATAGACTTCCTTGTGCATTATCAGATATTGGAACAGTTTCATCTGTATGTGATTCTAATCCCGTACATGAGACTGCTTCCCTACAGCTTCATCAGTGTTTTGTCTACTGAACATTGTCTTCCCAGAAACAAACCTTCTACTTGCTTCAGTGGGAGAAAAAGGCATACACACATTTAGGAGTTAAAATCACCATTTTAATATTAAGGTTTTATCTGCCGTATAATAGGTAAACTACTGTGAAGTGGTTGCCTGCTTAACGTTATATCTGCTTTGATTTTTGGCAGTTTAGTTAATTCAAATAAAATTTGTGAAGTTAGGTACTTTCAAGGAAGGGAACGGGGGAACCCAATTTAACCCAGAGTGTCTCTTTTATTCTTCTGGTTTTCATTTGAAGTGCCCTATCAGCTTGAACTGACCAACTTCAGTCATTTTCACCCTTTTATTTTTTTTCTCTAATGTAAACTGAAATTCCCTGCTGCTCCTGTTATTTTAATGTTTAGCATCATTTAATGAGCAGGTATCATTAAACTTAAAAGGTCTTTTTCTGTGTGTTTCTGATTAGTTATTGAAGGAACCAATGGATTTCTTTTAATATATTTTGATGTTGGCCCATTTTATATTTAAGTGCTTTTTGATAAAGTAGAGAAAAGTATTTGTTAAAATGGGGTGATACTATTCAGTGAATATTGGTCTACTATTGAGATATAGAATATAAATTATTTACAAGTGTCATATGATATTTTACATTATGAACTTATGTATAAAGATTTAAAAATAATTTAGTATAATTTCATTGTTTGATACACACACACACACACAGAGAGAGAGAGAGAGAGAGAGAGAGAGAGAGAGAGAGAGAGAGAGAGGATTTAACATTAAGGTCCATGTATATGATCTCTAGTTTAAAAGCAACAGAAACAAAACTTCATTTAATTAAAGAATTTCACACTACACTTAATTGTAGCTTTTCAGTTACAGTAAGTAATAAACTAACAGCTGGGAAAAGAAATAGACATATCTAACCCTCAGACACTTCTTGTTTTTACATTCATGCACACTGTACCTGGCATTGCTAATATTTTATTAGTTCTAATTTTGCTTTTAGGAAGAAAGGGGTATCTCTGAGCTAAATAGCATGGAGCCAAAATAATGAGGCTGGAATGCAAGCAAAGGTCAGATAATGTGTAATAAGTTGCAGATGGCATTGCGTGACAGTAGCATTCTTGCAGGTAAAAGATGTAAGAGTGCTGCCTACTGGTAGGAAGCAGTAGTGTCCAAAGTGTGTGTGATATTAGACATAGCAGTTAACCAAAATGTTACTTTCTATGCAAATTGCTGTTGCTGTTAGCTGTAAATCTGGTACCTGCCTAATACTCTCTCCAGTAGAAATAATATCATACTGATGGCAAATGTTTTATGAGAGAAAATTTCTGATATGAGTTTTCTGGGTTTTAAAATTTGCACAGAACTCTCTTGTGCTTTCTTTTTTTTAATCAAGTGATACCTCTTAAATTTGTCAACCATCTGGTCTTTCTACAATTATGCTGACTTTTTTTATTTATTTGGATGGTCAACATTTCCTGCACATGTTCATTTGAAAATAGAATCTTTTCTAGGAGGAATAGCTGCTAGTTTTAGTAACAGACAGGTGGATGTCCACTCAGACCAGAAAGAGTATTCTGCATGCAGCAATAAATATAAATCTAATTAGAAAAAAATGAAATCCGACTTCTTCTAAAGCTGTTATGTGAAAGGTGAAGCAAATTTAAAATTAAGTGTGCTAATATGTGCCATTTACTTCTCTGTGTTTCCTCTTTAAAGAAAGTTTAGATTTTTTTCTTCCTGTCCTACCAAAAAAGTTCTAAACTTTCATTGGCCCATGTTTCACAAAAACAATACCAATTTTGTTATATTCTTGAAAAGGTTACAGTTACAATTAATTTACCTAAAATTTCAGCTTTATGTTTAATATTTACTGAGTGGTATTGATTTATGCATGATACGATGGATTTACTTAGATGAGAAAATATCTCTTTTTATTTTTAAATCTGAATGTTTATACATATTTCAGCTTTCTCTCCAGATACACATGCCACAGGACCTTTTAAAACTCCACACCCTTTTAAATACTTGTTCGAAGGTGAGGAAACTGCTTTTTCCCCCTATAATGTTGTCACTTATGCAGAGCAGTTTACATTCTGTAAAAGTACTAATTCATAATTAAAGTTAGAGGAGAATTTTGTGTAACCTTCTCAAGACTGTAGGAGGGAAGAACAGGCCCACCCATCTTGTCCCTTCAGGGGCAATAAACATGATATGCTCATCGTCTATTTCTCCTTTTTCCTTTTTTCCTTGGTCCTTTTGTCTTCGTGGTAAACCCTTATTTTCTGTCTTTACAGTATCATGTTCTATGTTATTTTGGATTAGTGTGTTGTTAAAATGTAAAATAGATATTCAATTTGGAAGCATTAACTATTGCTTTTGCTCTTTTCACCCCTATTTTAGTTATTTAGAAAGAGAGAAGGGGGAAACAAGCAGGATAAAGAGGAAATGAAGAAATAAGGAGAGAGACCAATGGAGGAAAGGGCGTAGCTTGGCAGCAGGTGAAAAGGAAAGAGGTAGATTATGACACATACAGTGCACTAAAGGAAGGTGAAGTGTAAAAACTAAATGCATGCGAAGCTGCTCTTTTTTTCCTGGAACCATTTTCATGTGCAAAGTACTTTAGTGAATAAATAGTAAATAAGACATTCTCAGAAGTTTTAGTGATATGTAGAGGATAACTGAATTAAAACTTTAATTTGTTTTACTAGTATATAATCCCAATATCAGGACACCCTGGAAGCCTTTCAATATCATAGAAAGTTGTGGTGTGGGTCCTATACTGAGAAGTAGTACATTTATTCGGTGTTCTGTTACCTACGTAACAGCAGCTGTGCCAAAACCCAGAGCTCAGAGTTGTCTGTGCTGTGGTCTGTACCACATTCAAGTGCTATACCTAAAACACAGGGAAATAGTTTTCAAAAAGGGGACAAGAA
This sequence comes from Peromyscus attwateri, assembly GCA_902168425.1. Taxonomy (NCBI): domain Eukaryota; kingdom Metazoa; phylum Chordata; class Mammalia; order Rodentia; family Cricetidae; genus Peromyscus; species Peromyscus attwateri. Next base: position 7,725 of record CABHPP010118183.1, read on the forward strand.
AAAGACTTCACATAGTAAGATGTGCTAGATGACAAATATTAAATCCCCTTTAACATTATGAATAACCATGTGTTCATATGTCTTCAGCAGAAAACAAGCAATATTACATTGATTGGGCAAATATTTTTTTCCAATGTATCCCTTCTTATGTCTATGTCTAGGCAAATATTAAAACTATTGAGTTTTTACTAGGTTTATGTATGTGTGTATGGTCTGTCACTGGAAGATATAGGTGGGTTTTTAGGGCTTAGTGACTGAGCTAAGATAAGCTTACTAATGACTGGTAAAGCTAGAGAAACCCTAATGGCCAGCACTTAGGTCATTCAGTAAAGGTGGGCTTTTGACTTCTGTTTTAGTCCCATTGCATCACAGTCATAGCTTTCTCATGTGCTATTTAACTTCTGACGCATTTAAAACAATCTGCTATAAGTATATGCTAAAATATTTAAGCCTTCAATTATTATACTATTTTATCTTGTTTCATTTTTTATAAAAATAAAGTGTGAAACTTTTCAATTTGTGTTTTATTTATAAAATGAGCAATTTGAAATGCCTTAGTTACATGATTTTGAACATCTGCACTCACATATAGAATTTTTGTTATTTTTATTTTTGTTGATTTTTTGGTGTGAGAGAAGCTACATACTCATAAATGTCTAAGATCTGAACAGATAGGAATAGCACAGTATAAAATGGTCCTCAGCTTTTTGAAAGCTATACAAGATGTAGTTTTCTGCTATAACTTTTAAAACTTTAAAGATAAAATAGGATTTGAATCTGGCACTCAGTAGGAAGCCATATTCCTGGGTGTGAGCCCACAGAACATGATATAGTGACTTTATCACTTATTTTTCATATCCTTGGTAATGTCATCTCTGAGGAAACTCACTTGTTAGTAAAGGTTAAAATTGGTAAGGGAAAAACAAGCTGGTGTTCCTGTGTAATTTACTTAGCACTCATTTGTTATTTTCTTCTTCCTTGCCTATTAGTGACCTCAGATTCTTATTTGTTGGAGTTCTGGAGGTCTCTCCTTGCTTGTAAATGAAAGAGTGTTTAGAGCTAGAAGTTTAGCTATTTATTAATATTAGAAAATAAGATATCTGTTATTTGCTTGTTTACAATTTGCTTAGCTTAAAAGTACTTTTATTAACTCTTTGAGAATTTCATGCAATGTATATTGATTATATTCACCCTAATCTGCCATTAACTCATCCCAGGATCTTCCCCCACTGGCCTACCCCCAAATATCCTGTGCTCTTTTTTGTTAAATAATAGTTCATCTGTTTGTGCTGGTCATATGCTTCTGGATGAGGGGCCATCCACTGTAGTGTGGATGACCTACCAGGAGCCTCAACTTTTATTTTATTATTTTTTAATAGTGCTGGCTATCCAAAACAGAGTCTTACACATGTTAAGCAGACACTTGACTAAGGAGCCGCCTCCCTGAGACCATGTTTGCTGTTTTTACTTAAAATCTTTGGCCATAGAGATATGTTTAGATTTTCCATCCATAGTTTTTACTCACAAATTTTAACACCTTAAATGATTATAAAAACAAAGGTTTACAACTTGTTTAATAAACTACAAAATTTAATTAAGCACCTATTCTGTCTTGATTTTTATGAAGTGATCCTTAATGCAAATTGGCTGACTTCTTGTCACACAGTCACAGTTTGATGTGATTCCTCGCTTCTCCCAGACACAGGGTTAAGTGTGCACAATGCGAAGCGCACATAAGCAGGGCTTAGCTGCAGACCCTCACAGTTCTCAGGATCATATTTGTGTCTTCTTGGACTTCTCCAAAGGTGAACATAGTTTTTGTCTTATCTATTAAGAACTTCATAAAATTGTTATTTTCAGTGAAGTATTAACTCAAATGATTTTAATACACAGTTCTCTCCCCTTTTATCTTCATATGAATATCTTCATTTGAATATATGAATACGACTCTAGATTACCCCTCAAATAACTATTAAGTGGTCCCGCAACTCTGGAAAATTATTTGGCTTTGTCTGCCTCAGTTTCTCTCTTTGTAAAATGGGAGAGTTAGTAGTCTAATCACTCTCTAATAATTAGCATTTTTTCTAGTTGATTTTAATCTCCTCTACTCACCCCCTCTACATCATTTCCTCATTTATTTTGACCTAAATTAACTTCCCCGAAACACTTCTAAACTTACCATTCTTCAATCTGGATGATGATAAGTACCCGTGGAACACAGTTTGGATGCTTCTGACACCTCAACTCTAGACCTAACTTAACCTACTATGTTCTACTACTGAGCGAGTCAATTACTATCACTTTGAGACATAAGCTTGTCTCATGCAGATAGAGCAATTCTGCGTTTCTGTATAACATCATCCGCTAAGTCTCCTTTTATAAGCAGTGCCTAGTGTTGGGAGGCCAGTTTTCATTCTGGGATCTTATCCATGTAGACTTTGACCTCCTGCCTGTGATCTTTGCTGGCCAGAAACTGAACTCCACGGCATTGCACTTGCTCATCATGCTCAACATACTCTAGCTTGTATTCTTAGTGTGTCTAGACACATGCCTGCATTTCTTAGTTTGCCATTGTGATGGCTGATCTTCAAATGTGTTTCAGTAAGATTTCCTCCCCATAAAGCCAAACATAGTCCTCCATTCATAGGACATGTGAGGGAGGCACTGAGGATATCAAAAAGAACTCAGGCTTTTGGACAAAAATAATAAAGTTGAATCTGAAAAGTAACTTTCATCTGTAAAGACAGCAATTTTTAAACTGCTTCTCAAGGTTCCTGCAAAGATCAAAAGTATTGCATTGACAAGCATCCATATTATGTCTGGATATAGTAAATGCTCAGTAAATATTTCCCTTGTTTTCTACGATAAAACATTTCTACTGTCTACATATGAAATATGGCAGGGCATGTGAGCCTGACCACTGAAAACATGCTAGGGGTCTTGCCTTTCAAATAACACGAAGCATCTATTGTGTTGGGAAAAATAATACAGCTGACTTTGGAGAAGATGCCTTGGCTATGTTTAGAAAATAGACAGGTAGTTTCCAATCTGCATGTGTCGACCGTGTTGGCTCTGAAATCTCTCTTGAAATAGTGAAGTGCCACAGTGAAGGAGGTGGATCATAGCTGAAAGTGGCTCTATCCAAAGGCAAAGCTCTTGCCACTTGGCTGTAGTACAAAAATATTTTATGATTTAGACAATCAATGTCTGGAGGCTTTAGCTGCATACATGGGCAGATCATACATACATCATGTTAGCAGATTCACTTTGAAACCCAAATATTCCACTTTCAGGAAACTTAGCATTTGTGACATGAGAATAAAATATGTTCCTCACAAGGTATGATGCTGCAGCTGTAGAGCAAAACTTAACTGGTGGCCGAGGACAGCATTGCAGCTTGCTACCTTACCTCATTAGAGGCAGGCTGTATTTTCTCTCTGGTTCTGCAGTCTGAATTACTAAAGTGATGTGTTAATGTGTGTGGATTAATAGGAAGGAAATTTAGGTTAGCCCTAAGCCTGCATATTTATTAAAATACTTATTAAAATAAGTAAATATAAAGGAAAGTGTCCTTCTTAAGTTCCCACCATGAAAAATATACCTGTAACTCAAATGAGCTACCCATTTAAAACACTATGGAATTATGTCTACAGTTTACATTAATGGTAGGTGAGCTTAAATAGAAAATAAGCAGAGCACTCAAAATGAAGAGACCTCCATTTTTTTTTTTCAGTGAAGGAACTTCGCAGCATCACTACAGAACAAAGCAGGCAGTTTCCACATGCTTCTGTTCTGTGAGAATACGTCCTTCAGGTTTTCACTGTTGGAAATGGTGGCTGCAATTTAGTAAATGCCACTGATTTACTTTAGATTGTATTGTTATGGGGTTACAGTTCTCATAGTGCTAGGCATGTGCCCCTGTTAGATTTTGCTGCTGCTTTCAGAAATGGTATTTAATCAGTGTCCTGGCTCACTCAGTCTGTGTTCCTTATAGATCCCTCAGCACTAGAGAAAATAGCTAAGTCTCCTCAATAGTGATAATTGTTCAGAGGATTTTCAGCTCCTCAGACCCAATTTAGGTGAAATTTGACCTTTCCTACATTCTTTTGCATAATTAGTTTCAGGGAAAACAAGATGAGATTTGACTAATCCAGAGCAGGCACACAGTAGGTCTTCAATATGTTTTTAAAAGAATAAGCAGAATGGGGTTTTGCTGTGTTTTGCCTTGGAATATGCGTGTTCGGAGTAACATCAGTGCTGCAGGAGACCATCATCAATGTCCTGTAAGGAGCAGGCTAATAGGCTAGCTTGTCATCAAGAATTCCAAAGATGTTTAAGCCTTTGCTATTTGAGAGAAGAGATCATTATAAAACAAAGAAAAAACCCACATTCTGGTTGGCAACTTCTTTCTGAAATTGCCACTGCTCTTTTGGAGGACCTAAGTTAAGGTTTTCCCACTGAAGTACCTTGCCATAGGGTTATAAAAAGAGAGGGCCTTTATTATGTAATATAATGTAGCTACAGTCTTTTATGTTGGGTAGGTTTTGATTGTGAAAACTAATATGCAGAATGTAACGTTTTCTTTATAACCTGGAGTTATTCTCAGGGGAGACTGAAGAACAGTGTGCTGATAGCAAAGGATGTGGGACTCTCCAGGAACAGATGACCTGACAGAAAGGATGCACACTGGCTCCTCGCACATCTTTCCATGATTGTTTGTGTACATTGAGGAGTATTTGCATTAGTTAATTATTTCTTTTTCTAGTTTTTGTCACC
>CABHPP010118183.1:20000-22169 GCA_902168425.1 Peromyscus attwateri
GAGACTGGAGACAGAAGTAACATGAGCTCAAGGGTTCAAGGAAGGTGTGTGGCAGGAGAGGTGAAAATGCCATCACAAGAGAAGTCCATACTCAGAGCTCTCATTAGCCAGAGGGTCAGGGAAGGCGACTGCAAGTAGTCCAGCCTTTGGGAATTTGACTCTAAGTGGACCCACTGCAAGGACGCTTCCAAGCTTGCACAACTCAATCACTAAGCTTTTTAAATAGAAAGAGGGAGGTTGTGCCTGCTAGGCAGGTCCTTCTATGCTCTTGGAGAGCTAATTATTTTGTATTGCTTTAAGTGTGTGTGTGTGTGTGTGTGTGTGTGTGTGTGTGTGTGTGTGTGTGTGTGTTACTATTAAATCTTCTGATCCCTAAACTGAAATATTCCTGTCCCAAAGAATTTGAAGATTTTATTCCTTTGTGCAGAACGTATTTGTTTTTAAGGTATCCTGTAAATTAAAACCAGTCTTTACTTTTCTATAGATAGTCAGGTAACATTCTTTAGCTTTTATATCCCCCTTTTTCATAAAGGTAAATATATATATAGGCAGGCAATTGTAAAAAGTGCAAAAATATTACACTTGGGTTTTAGATGTTACTGTCAACTGAACTTGGGTAGTAGTTGTCAACAACAGAATGAAATAAACTTTCCAGGAGCTCAACTTTCCCCTTGTTTTAGGAAAACAAATATGAATTTCATAAAGCACTAGATTAAAACAATGTAATAAATGACACTGATATTGAAATTTTTAAATTTAAAAGGACCAACCAGTCATTCAGCATGTAACTAGAACAGTAAAACCTGATGTATATTTTCACATGTTTGCAAAATATATGTTATAGACAGAAATTATATATGACTCTATTGTGCTCAAAGAAGACTTTAGAATCTAAAATGTAATGTGACAAAAATATGAGACATTACCTGAAATATTTTTGAAAATTAATTCATCAAAATCATGAGCATTATCAAATATTCACAGTTTTACTGTAAACAGGAATCATTGAACTCTAAGTACATATCATAATGCTTCAATTAAACACTTTCCCCTAGACCCTAGTCTTTCGAAGTCACCAGTTCCCTGTCTTTAAGTGAATGTAATGAGATTTCATACCTACTTTGAATATTTAGTAATGTTTCTGTAATGAAAATGTCCCCAAGTTTATTTCTTACATTTAAATGAATTTCATTTTTGATACTGGGGCATAATAGATCAGGTTGATAGATTAATTAAAGGCTAGTTAAATAGGAAGATAAGTTTTTCATTGTTCTACCCCAGATGTTTGTCGTTAGTGAGGCTCTAACAGTATTCTGTTTGCATAGGGTAGTCATCACCAATGAAAAAAAACAAACAAACATTGTTTTAAAATGTCCTACCATTTTGTATGCTTTTCATATTCTAATCTTTTTGGGTGAAAACTTAAGGTTTTACAAGAATGTAGCCACAAATTGTATGTAATGTTTTAGGGATTATGTTCACATCTGAAAAAATAAAGTGAGAAATACTTTTAAATTTAATTGTAATCACATCTTTTGTTATAACAAACATTATATCATTTTCTCTGACTTCTTTTATATTATGTTCCCGAGAGCACCCAGTTCCTGTCTTAAAAATTAGAAACAGTCATGTACATTTTCAATTTTTAACCTTATACATTCACATATGTCCTTCATATTTGGCATTTTGATTTATTAGGCAATCTTAGTATTAAAGACTTTAAGCAAAACTGTAGTGGGTTTCAAATGCACTATGCATGGAGTATACGATGGATTAATTCCACTAGAGCACAAAAGTTATCATTATTTAAATTCTTGTTTCTTTTATAAGTTGCACATCATAGTCAAGTTTCCAGAGCTGAATTCAGCTGAATTCAGAAGTAAATGAACTTAGTTTCCTATTGCCTATGTGTGTATTTCTGGCCTATTCTTTTCTAAATTCACATAGAAATAGCAAATGACTTTAATACTTAGAATTTTGAAATTATTAATATGGCATGCTTAAAAATAAGAGATGATGCTTTAATATGATGGCTTATATCTTAAATGACAGAATCAAAATTCTTTTGATTTAGTGAGCATGCTTTGATAAATATATTCGATGCTGTAATAAATCAGAAACTGAATATAGAGTTCTCTTGCTATCACTATGAGTAATTTTAAGAAAAAA
>CABHPP010118184.1:0-53479 GCA_902168425.1 Peromyscus attwateri
ATCATCTTCTTTAAGTCATTGTTAGGATTAATTTCTTCTGTTTCTTCTGCCTTGGTATGTTCAGGACTTACAATTGTAGGGTCGGTAGGTTCTGGTGTTGTCATATAGGCCTTTATGTTGTTTCCTGTATTTTTCCGCTGGCGTCTACTCATCTCTTTCTCTGCTCAGTGCAGATGGTGTAAGACCCTAACCCTTCAGGCTTACACCTCTAAGCCTCAGAAATGAGAAACTTCAAGCACCGGGAAATGAGAAACTAAAAATCTGGTTCTCTGGGCAAGCTGACCACCCCTGTTCTCAGTCGGTGAGGTATATATTTACGATTCTGGTGATCTGGTTCGGTGGTTGTGTGGTCTTAATAAGTTCTTTTGAGAGCTTCTTGAAATACAGGATCCAAAGACACCTCTTACTCCGTGGCTTGCTGTATAGCTGGGTGGCTGGCCCCTGATGTCTTCCTCCTTCTCTGGCTCCTCGATCCTTCAGGTTCCTGGGAGGACCGCGGTGTCCTCCCTCGTTGCCTCTGTAGCCACAGCTGCACTAATCCCTGCCACGGAGCTCAGGTCTTGCAGGGCGCTGCGCTCTCCACTAGTTCCCAATTGAGAAGCAATCAGCAAGGTGATTAACATCCACTGTGCGGGTACAGGTGTCCCTGATCCTTGTAGCTCCTCTTCCTGCGTTCACCCAGCTCTGTCGCGCCCCAAAGGGTCACCCAGGGAGCCCCCGGCTGCTGCTCCTTCCCTGTGCTCGCTATGACCACGCCGCTCGTACCGCGCCTCTCACCCGTGTGCCCGGCGATCCGCTCACCCGCAGGCCTGGGGAGACCGCACAGGAAGGATCGATCCAAACCGTGGATTCCCGAGGAAGGCAGAGAAACTCTGATGCTCTAGCCAGCTTTTCTGAACTTAAATTAATCCTTCTATCTTTTTTTCTCTGAGCTTTTATCTTTCACTTTTTCTGTATACCTTTTTTGACGTCTTTCTTTGTGGCCCTGTTCCTCTTACTTCCACATCAGTTCATCATCCTATTTTGCTCTCACACACGGCCCACCAGCCAGCCGCCATCTTGATTTACCTTAGTCTTCTTGTAGGACTCCTAACAGTGGGAGCAGGGGCTGTCCCTAAGGCTTTGGCTGGCTTTGGGAAACCTGTTCCTCATACTGGGTTGCCTTGCCCAGCCTTAATAAAAGTGGGGGGGGGGGGTACTTATTTCTACTGCAACTTGATATGCCATGCTTTGTTGGTACTCATGGGAGGCCCGAAGTATCTGAACAGAAACAGGAGGAGTGGATTGGGGGGAGGGGCAGAGAAGACGTGGGCGGGTAGAGAATGGGAGGAGAGGAGGGAGGAGAAATGGCCAGTCGGGATGTAAAAATAATAGTAATAAAAAATAATTTAAAAAATTGTTTTTGTAAAGGCAAGATATATGAGTAAGAGGAAAGGTTCACTGCCCTAGGATAACAAAGACAATTTGGGCCAGCTAAGACAGTAAACAAACAGAATTACTATAAATGTTTAGAAGATAGCACTCTTTTAAATGTCCACATTTTAAAATTTTTTTATTTTTTACTTATTTATCCTAAATAAATGAACTGAATAAGTCAATAATTATTTAAACATGCATGTAACAGATGTATGTTTCACAGCTACTTAGCTTCATGTCATTGCCAGGCCACCTCACCCTCAAATGACACATCTTGCCTGCCATACCTAATGAAGGTCACCAACACAGCACAATTGCTAACACAGCCTTGACCTCTCATTAGGCTGAAATACGAAGCCACATCACATGTTACTTCTGCTGGCAAATAAGCTACCTAGACCTTAGAGAAGTTAAGGAACCTGCGAGCCAGGGACTGTCTGCCACACAAGGCCAGTAGCCTGGATTTGATCCCAAGGACTCAGGTAATGTGGATGGAGAGAAGCGATTCCACAAAGCTGTCCTCTGAACTCTACCTGTGCAGTATGGTACAGATATACACAATGCTAACAAAAAATGGGGGGGGGGGGGAACTTTTCAAAATAACCTGGATAAAGTTCTCATTTTCTAAAAATGCAAATGTGAATAAACTCTTTCCACTAAAGTTTTATTTCAAACATAACCTCTCACATTATAGACACTCACAAACATCTTCCTGAAAAGGACATTAGTCAAAGGAAAAAGTCTGTTGCTTGTCTATCAGACTCTAACTTTCTCATTACCTCATGCTGACTCTAATTCTAGCTGAAATCTTTAGGAAAAGCAAGCAAATAATAAAAAAAAAAATCCACACAACACTGGCCATCTTCTGTCTGTTGCCTTACCCGCTCTTCCCTATCTTTTTGGTTCACACTACAAAGACCAAAAGACATAAACTGACTTTTGCACACATACTGCTCTAACATCCTTCAGTCTCCTTGCACTTTGACCCCCAGTTCCCCTCTTTCATAGTCTACTTCTGCTTTCCTGTTCTAAATGAGAGTTTGGTTGCAACTATTATTTTCAACAAATCCCTCAATTCAATACGACAACACTTAGTGGGTTTGCAATCCCATTCATAAGAAGCCAGACCTTCCTGTGTTTAATGGAGATAATTTCACTTTTGGAATAACATCTGAGATGAGTAATTACAAATCTGGCATTTCTTCAGATTCCAAATAAACAGAGTAAAACTGAGAATGTGTACCATCGTCACTATCATGTCTTAGAGGGCAAAACAATGGCACTATTTTAAGTCAGTAGCAGCAAGACTTCTGTTAAAGAATGGGTTTCCAATCCTTAGAAAACAGTTGTAAGGCACTTCTAGGGAGGTAACAATTCGAGCCAACCAAGCCAGGTCCGAAGAGTCCAAAGTAATTCTGGATTCATATGCCCACGCCAAGCAAGTGCTCAGAGAATTAACTGAAGGCTAGAACTCCATTGACATTCAAGAACCAGAAAAGGACAGGAGAATTAATGAATCCCACATTTACATATCAGAGGTCTGGAAGTTCTCCTTGGGTGTTGGAGTCCATCTAGGTTTCCTCGTGGCTTTATCCAGCAGGTCTACATAAAAAGGATGACTGGACCATGGACCTGAGTATCAGGTGTTTGGAAGGGTCTACACTTGGCTGTATTGAGCAAGGGGAAGGTCTTTTGCTCCAATCCTGGCATTATGATAAAAAGCCCTTTGGAATAAAATTCAAAGCTGGTGGGTTCAGACTCAGGCCCTCCCAGAGATATCCTGTGTTTTCTGTCTTTCCTCTCGTCATCTAGGTATCTCTTTCTAGCTAATATTTCTCACTTCTCCCTACTCAAGAGTACCCTGGGTTGTAAAAGTGGTGGCTGGTCCTCCACACTTGGGCACATTGCTTAGCCTACACTCAGTGTGACCACAGAGTGAACAGGCCTGTGTCCCAACAAGAGCCACTCTTCTCCTCCCTGCCTGTGTTACCTCCATTGCCCACAGCCACATTTCTGCAGCACCTTTACCACCTCCTATCCTAATGTGGCCTGCTGAACTCTGTACTTGACCTTCTACATTCTCCTACTTCCTCCTTAGAGACTGATTAATTCTTCCAATGCCGTGTTATTAGTACAGGGAAGCACACCACAGAAGATCTCTGGTTAGGTCCTACTATGGCTATAACAAGTACACATGCAAACCTGTTACATTCATTGAATAAAATATCTCTTGCTTCTGATCTCACTATTTCTGTTGATGGAAAGGAAATCAGTATCTTTGTGCTACCTCCAATCCCTTTCCCTTCTCTTCCCAATGATGAAGCATCTACAGCACTTTTGATAACTTCCCTTCTTGGCAGTTCAGATAACAAGTTTCCTGGTTCAAATCTTTGTGATTTCTCATTTGTATCGCTACAATTGTTCTCTAACTCATCTCCTGTCTCCAATATCCCTTCTCTCTAATGCATACCCAAACACACTCTTGATTAAGCTTCTTAAATGTTTTTTGTTATTGACTTTCTCCATTTAAGAGGGTACCACATCCTCAGTCCCCATAATGGGGATTCTAAGGTCCCCATAATGTTCGCAATGTCACACTCTTCCCAGATATTTCTCCAGGGACTTCCTTCCCCTTCCCTTGTGTCTGCCACATAAAATGGCTTTCACCTCTGCTCTTCCTACCTGTTTTCCTCCTATACCTTTACTCTTCATTGTACTCTTAGGACTTGATATCCATACCAACCTTCCACCATCACATTATAATTTGGGCTCACCTCACATTATAAATATCTTCTTCACGAAGTCTTCCCTACTGTAACTTACCTTACCACCATTCCCCCTCTGGATAAATTGTGTGACATTCTAAGATCCCTTAAGCCAAAGACCGAGTCTTATGTTTACACTCCTAAAGTCCATACCATATCACCATGAATACTAAATGACCTGCACTCGATCACAGAGTGAGCCACTTCAGTTGTTCTGAGTTAATGAGATGGCATGGCACTACTACATAGAATTCAGCCGAATTCACCTCCATAACCAAGTTTTTCTCTGTTCCTGCCAAATATTTTTGACAAGTTGAATCTGTTAGAGATTATTTCTAGTTATTTTTAAAACCTTCAAGCATAAAATGAAATATAAGCTACATTCATCCAGCATCACTTTACAAGTGGTGGCTGATTTTATTCTAAGTCTTCTGATGAGTGTGTACTCTTTTCACAAATTCTGAAATTACAGTGAATTTACCTAAGTAACAGTCCTTCAAACAGGATAGGCATTGAATCAAGAAGGTTCTCTTTATCTGGCTGAAATCAGACCCAGATAAATAATACCTAAGTCAACTGTGTATCTCCTACACAAGGAGGAAAAGGGCCTGCTACTTTGAATTTTTTATCAACATCAAAGACCAATCTCCTAAAATAAATCTGATTTAATATTACAAATGAATTCTGATAGGTACAATTCTCTCCTTATCCATAAACTATTTTATTTTAGTGAACTACATTATAATTGAATTTTCTTCAGGCAGTTCATAGCAAGGGTAACTTACATGTTTTAAACTGATAACACTGATCAATAGGCCACCAAGGACACATTGTGCTGATTTAATAAACTAATAATGAGCAGGATCCTGACATCTGAAAGATATTCTCATTAATTAATTCTCACATACAGTCCTATAAGACACCCTTGACAGCTTAAAAAGATTACATAGTCATTTTTACCCAGCAGTTGGACCTGAGTTCCCATAAAAATAGTATAACACAAAATGCATAGTTAACTCAATATGAAGCCTTTACTACTATATGTGGTGATATTTTATTTGTGCTTTGATAAATAAAGCTTGCCTGGAGATCAGGGGGAAAGGCCAGCCATTTTAAGTAAACAAAGTCAGGCAGCACACGCCCTTACTCAGATCACTTAGCAGGCAGGGTCTCTGTGTGTTCAAGGCCATACTAAGGAACAGAGCCAAGCGTGGTGACACACACCTTTAATCCCAGTACCAACCATAGAGACCTGGAGGTCTATATGGACAAACAGTGACAAGGAAGTGAGGTAGCTGGGCTAAGAGCCAATGAGAGGGCAGAAAAGCAAGGCATATAAAGGGGTGGGTAGACAGGAAGTAGCTCACATTTGAAAACTGCAGAGCTGGTGAGGTAAGGTTGGCTGCTGGCTTTTCCTAGCTCCCTGAACTCCAAGGCGTTCACCCCTATATTTGGCTCCATGTTTTTTATTTAATAAGACCATTTAGAAACATCTACAACCATAGGTTAACTGCCGTATTTTATACTGTAATCATGGTCTAGTTGAATTCTGACCTTTCTGAACCAACTAGATTTAATAAAAAGCCTATCATACATGTCAGAGTTGTATACAGGACACCCTTAAGGATTCTGAATTATAAGACACACAAATTTTCAACTATTCCTATAACCTGTTCACTGCTTCAAATAACTCTTTGTAATTTTTAGTTCTCTAGTTTGTATTATGTATTTGTATTCATATGTTTGGATGCATACATGGTTCTGTGTATGGGTTCATGAGTGTTTGAAAGTGGAGGCTAGAAGATAGCCTTATTTTTATCCCTCAGGAGCCCTCTACTCCACTTACGGGACAGACTCTTTCACTGACCCGGTGCTCACCAATTAGGCTAGGCCAGGCTGGCCATGAGAGCCCAAGACCTGCCTGTCTACCTCTCTGCACATGCCCCCATTTTCATATGGGTTCCCATAACAGAACTCAGGTCCTAATGCTACACAGGTGCAGCCCCTGAAATTTCTGCATGGCTTTTTCTCTTTCTCTAAGAATGAAATCTCCTTCCGTTACTACACATAACTGTATGTTCTACTCACCCTTGAATCCTCTAATCGTACCTTCCCTTTCTGTTTCCTCTTTATCCCCACACTCCTTACTCCACGCCTATCATCGTGTCCAACATTATGCCTCCTCCTAAAATAAAGCCATGAGCAATGGCTTTAATAATCTCACACAATTCCACTATTTTTCCTCCTTCCTAGCATAACAACCATGTCCTTCCTGTCCCCCCAAATGAACCAAAAACATGGTCTTACTCTCCATCATCTTCAATATCTATGACACTGAAATGCCCTTACACAGTTGACATTCATCCAGGTACCATCATTTGACTCATCTTCTGTCTCTTCTGATGCCGCTATTGCCCTGGGATAGACATAGAAGTGTTTCCATATGTAAAGTTTCTATCATTGTTTCTCTTTACCTCGCACATCCATATTTATACCACCCCACAATGCATTCTACAGCCCTACTGCTCTGGAAAGATCTAGTCCTAAACTTCCAACAGCTTGTTCTTTCAACGCTGTGAACAAAATGGAACTAAACCTTTTTTCCTTCCTCCCTCCCCCAGAGCCTTCATAATCAGATGCCAAAAGCTACCTCTCTTTTAAAACTCCTTCTTACTCATTTCTTTTCAACCACTAAATAATTATGAGACAAAATTTGCATAGTTATTGACATGTGTTACTTCTACATATCCATAACCATTACTTTAATTAATGTTATTACAGTCACACACAGAAAACACTACCCAGTACATTACATGTAAGTAGTCATGGGATCAACATGGCCAATGAAATGGGTTATGAACCAACATGATAAGTTACTTCTGAATAGCAATAGAGAAACACATAGGAGTGAGAACTCTGTGTTCTCTTCTCACATTGCAGTGATCACAATACTTTGGAAATGGATACATCCCTAAATTAATCTTCACTAAATTCCAATAAAAAAAAACAGAATATTCACACCAAGCCACATCATTCATTTAGTGAAAGGAAAAAAATAATCCATTTTGTTGGTCCCTAGAATTTAGGATGTGTTTTTCCCATCCTAATCCACTTTCCCTCTCACTTCTTCAGAATACCCTATTAGATAAGATGTTCTTCTCCATGCTTTCTCCATCCAAATGATATTACTCTTCGATCATCTTATCAGTTCTCCAGAGAAGCTGCCACAGATTCTTTAACTAGATTCAATACTCTATTTTTAATGCTCTCATAACACCATATATCTATTTTTAGTGTATGTGTCACTGTTGTTGATACTTTGATTTTTAAACCCACCTCTTCTACTGGCCTGCAATATGCTGCATGCGTAATCAGAGACACCATTCTTGTTTTAGTTCACCAGTGAACACCCTGCCCAATTTTACAAAGTAACAAGCTGAAAAACATTTATTTGGGGACTTTTTTAAGACAGGGTTTCTCTTTGTAGCCCTGACTGTCCTGGAACTTGCTCTGTAGATGAGGCTGGCCTCAAAGAGATCCACCTGCCTCTGGCTCCTGAGTGCTGGGATTAAAGGTGTGTGCCATCAATTTCCAGTTTGAAAAAAAATTTTTTTAATTGAGCTAATGTTTGTATCTGCATTATCTAATAATAGGAATGCATATGATATCTTCATACATAATAGATACCCATTTAAATGCCTTGTCTATTCAATTTGTTTCATGACATAGTACACTTATCCTTAATGCCACTGCTATCCTCCCATTCCCAAGTATGAGACAGCACAAAGGAAATCTACACAGGAGAATTACAAAGAAAACTGCAGAGACCCTGCACTAAGACAGTAGTTCTCAACCTGTGGGTCACGACCCCTTTGGGGAACAAATGACCCTTTCATAGGGGTTGCATATTAGATATCCTGCATGGTAGATATTTACATTTTGATTCATAACAATAGCAAAATTACACTTATGAAGTAGCAACAAAATGACTTTATGGTTGCAGGTCACCACATGAGGAACTGTATTAAAGGGTCCAAACATCAGGAAGGTTGAAGAGCACTGCTTTAAGAGCTTGTTAAGAAGGTTTATTCGAGAAAACAGGACTGAGGTATTAATCCTCTCTTATCCATAAAATTTGATAACTTCTGCCTACTAAAAGGGAAAGTATACATACATTGAGCTACGTGTGTGTGTGTGTGTGTGTGTGTGTGTGTGTGTGTGTATGTGTGTATGTATATGTATATATCCATTCATGGCCCATTGGCCAGGCTGATCATGTGACTACATCTACATACAAAGTACTGGATTGTACTATTTTCTGCAAAACTATCATAACAGTCACTGAAGTGATGGCTATTGATTTGTACTCATACCCACATGTTCTCTTCAGGTGAGGAGAATAAAAGATACATAGATAAATGCCCATTCAGTTAATAACCAAATATGCCAATCTACAACTGAAAAATCATCAAAGCCCACACCTGCTTAAATTGGCACAAAACCAATCACAACCTGTCCTTCTGCAACATGACTTTGGCACAAAATCTATATTCTGAAGAGTAAATTAAGCTTCATTAATCCTTCATCTTTCCAATACAGACTTAGAAATCACTCTTAATACCTTTCTTTTGCAGTCTTTATCCACCAACAACACTTGTCAATCTTTGCCCTTTCAAATCTACCCACTTCTTTACACTGCTGCCTTTGACTCCAGTCTCATCCTATATAGAAACCTCTTTCCAGCCTATTCTGCTCTTTTAGTTCATCAAATCCTCCCTCCTGCCAAGAAACGTCTCACCTGGAAACTCTCCCTTCAATCCTTGTCTTAATTATCTGTCCTATTCATCCTTCAGCTCTCAACTCTGACAACCATACAAAATAAAGATCGCTATACTGACTTGCCTCATTAAAAAAATACAACCAGCTTGTCCTTTGATAAGAGTTAAGAACTCAAGGAGAACACAAGAGACATTCTGGGTACTGATAAGGTTCTGTTTCTTAACATTGTGTTAACCATATGAGTATCCACTGTGAAGACACATTGAGCTACTCATCTATAATATGTTTGCTTCTTTCCTATATATTTTACTTTAATAAGTTCTTTAAAAAATAGTACACAATGGTCATATGTATTCCCCTTTTATGTATTATATATTTCAAAGCTGAAATTTTTGTATCATTTGATTAATGATTACTATACCCTCACTCAACTTTAAGTGGCACAGGAGTAAGCTGTGTAGACAAATACTTAATATTCAATGACTAAACCAGAGAAACTATAATGAGATGGACTCCATTGAGAAATACAAGACTAGATCAAATCAAATGGCACAGAATCTCAGATAAAATAAGCACAGCCACCTTCTGTCCTGCTGTAGACCTTCTACTCGCTCAGGGCCCCTTTCACTTTCTAGGGTTTGTTCTGGTACAATACACTAGAAGATTTTTTTACACTGGAAAGGCAATCCAGTGATGGTCAGGAAGACTGAGAGAGAAAAGAAAAGGGCCAAAGCTCCACAACAACAAGACTGAAGACAGTAAGAAGAGACAGGAGGTGCAGAGGGGTCAGTGAAAACAGGAGCCGGCAGCCTCCAGCCGGCAGCCAGGAGCAGCCAGGGCAGCTAAGCCAGAGCACTGGGAAATGTAACACTGGTATTGAACTCTGTTAATTATGCCTATATTAGCTAGTCATGATCATTTGTTTCCATATGAATTTTAGGATAGTTTTTCTTAGTTCTGTAGAGAATATAATTTGAAAGTTGATGGGGATTATACTGACTGTATTAAGGTTGTATTGAATATGTAGATTACTTCCAATAACATAGCCATTTTCAAAATATTAAATCTGCTAAGCTACAAGTATGAAAGATCTTCTGATCTAGTGTCTTCTTCAGTTTGTTCCTTTGGCATCTTCAAGTTTTCATTATAAGGTATTTTACCTCCTTGGTTAGGTTTATTCTTTGGTATTTTGTTATGTGTGTCCATATGCATGTGCACTTATGCACATTACATGTGTGTATATAGATGTGAAGGCCACCTTGGATGCCATACCACTGGAACTATTTACTTTATTTCTCCAGCAGTGTCTTTCAATGAGACCTGGTACTCTCCAAAGAGGGCAGGCCATTTGGCCAACAAGCCCTAGGAATTCTGTCTATGTACCTCACTAATACTAGGATTACAAGAGCACTTCACAGAGCCCAGCATCAAACTCAAGTCCTTGCTCATGCATACATAACAAGCATTTGTGACAGAGCGGTCTCCTGAGCCCCACCTGCTTGGGGTTTGTTTCATTTCTACTGTCCCTCTATTCTTTGGTCCCTGAACAAACTGTTGGTTCGCAGGTTCCTCATCTCTGCTTCATGACACCAAATGAAATAAAGCCATCTCCCTAGGAAGATGGACTCTCTTAGGAGACTGACAAAATTATAAATAACATTTCTCATCTCCTTCCTGCCTGCTTTCTTCCCAAAACCATCCAGCTGCCTTCTGCATGTTGTTGTTGTTGGGGGGGGGGGTGTCTTCCTCATGTCTTTCTTTTCCCCTTATCGAGTCTCGTTCTTGAAAAAGCAGTGTTGTGTGATATTTTGTTTATGTTCTGACAAAGCTTGCCTGGAGATCAGAGGGAGGAGCTAGTCACTTGTTAATCATAGAGGCCAGGCAGTGGTGGCACAGCCCTTTAATCCCAGCACTTGGGAAGAAGAAGCAGGAAGAACAGGAGTTCAGGGCCACTCTGGGCTACTCAAAATTGAACCAGTCTAAAAGAGAAACAGAGAGGGACTGTGGTGGCTCACAACTTTGACCCCATCACCTGGGGGGCTCATGCCTTTGATCCCAGCATTTGGGAGGCTCCCAATTTCAATCCCAGCATTAGGGAGGTGGAGACAGGGCCTTGTCCATTCAGTCGGATTCATGGAGACAGGATTGCCCTATTTGGTCTGAGATTTCGCAGAGGTGAGAAGCCTCTGGCGGCGGCTGCCCTGCTTCTCTGACCTTTCACCTTTGATATCTGACTCCCAGGTTTTTATTAAGATTAATTAGATTCATGCTTCACAGCAGTGCCCCAACATTCTCAATGATGTCTAAAGAGGAAGTTTACTCTATTTTCTGACTCCTGAGAATATTTTTCATGGGCTTAGGCTTGGTTTTAAAACACCACTGCTGTACTTGTGCCAGTTACAGAACAGAGTACTGAAATATTTCCACTGCTCATTACAAGAGCATTCTAGCTTTAAAAATGCAATGCACTGAGTGAACATCCCAAAAAACTTGAAGAAACACTAAGCTCTTGAATGGTTATTTCCAAGCAGTTCCTCGGTCCCAGTGGGCCCCTCCCTCCATCTTCATTCTCAGGCCTTGCAGAGAAGCAAAACCAATGAACAGACAAATCTCACCTGAGCAGCCCACCTGCCCTTCATGGTTGCTGGCACAAGTGAAGGCATTTACTGCTTCAGAGTCCTCAAAAGGAGCAATGCAAAGTGTGGTACAAAGCCATGTAAATATAGCCAGAGCAGGAGCTGGCAACGTTACAGCAAATTAAATTTTAATGAGACAAAGAAAATGCTGAACCTTCAGGAAGTTTATCAGAGAAAGGAGCAGCCAAAGGACACAATGCCCCAGGGCCCAGGTGTAGACAGAGAAACAGCTACATGCCATGCCCATTCAGGGTCAAGGTTTCCAAAACACACAAGACATACAAATGTGGGAAGGCCTTCCCTCTGGGGGGAAAAATGCTAGTCTTTACTTAAAAGGCAAAGTAAACAGATGTAAGATTCTTCTTGAAGCCTGGAGTCACATAATGTGCCAAAAGGTCATGTTTCTATATCAAGGAAAGATGCTGTGCACACAAAGCTTACTGGCCTAAATACAGCTGCTGACCAAGACACACTGACCTCAAAGCCACCACAATGTGTGTTCTGAGGTTGTCCTTCAGGAATAGAATCACAAACAGGCTTTCTAAGACTTTTTTCCACAAGCTTTTCCAGGTTTACTCTGGTCTCCAGGTCTGGAAACCAGAAGACTCTGTCAATCTGTCTTACCTGCCTTACGGCTTTTCACTGAACCCAGGCAACATACATAGTCCATGGGAAGAAATGGAAGCAAGAGAGAAAAGATAGGTTCACTTCCCAGGAAGCTGTGTGTTTGACTTGGGTACAACCTTCTAGCCTATGGCAAAGCCTTATGTGAGGACCATTTCCTCCCCCATATCTCTGATCTGTGTGGATAGCAGCAATAGAGCCTTCCAGCCTCTGGCTCACCTCTAGGGTTGATAACCAGGAAGTAACTTCAGGAAAGTGATAGGGGTGAGGGTAAGATCATGGTATAAGTCATCTTCTTGGGCTTGGCCGTATTCATTATAACTAAAGGTCACAAACATTGCTTTTCCTTTTGCTAAGAGTCCAATCTGACATTGCCATAGTCTATCCAGGCCCACTCCCATATGCACTTCAAAGCAATTATAATAACTCAGAATATGGGTTACAGAATCAGACTACCTGATCAGAATTCTGACCTTGCCAGTCAGTATCTTATGACTGCACGAATGACCTGCCTTTTTCAAGCTTCTGCAATATGGAGGCTCTTGGAAATACAGTTCAGAGTATTTTCATGGCAATTAAATCATGAATACAGCAATTGACTCAGTTCCTGCTATATAAAAGTGCTCAGGATCAAGAGGAATGGCCCAAAGGAAGACCATACTGGTTCAGTAAATAGTCCTCATGTGAGTGCAGTGTCCCCACCTGATGAGGACAGCAGCACTGTCACAAAGTAGAAGTCATCAGAACAGAGAGCCAAGCAAGGGCCAGCCAGGCTCAGGACATGGCTTCTCTTTACATCCATCATGTTTTTGTGCCAGCTGGTAAGATGTCCTCCCCCCACAGCCAATATTTCTGTAGAATATTCAGAAGCAGCAGCATTTATCATGATGACATATCCTAACTTGCAGAAATTGAGACATCTAGAAACAGCCATCTGAGTAATATCACTTATATACCTTGTCACTTTCTGAAATGATCCAGTGAGAGAAAAAAGTGAAGTTGCTGTGGCTTTCTGCATAGCTGGTGAAGCACGCATCTCCCTGTGCCCTGTCAGGCAGGAGCATTTCTGCAGGAGCCTTTCTCTTCCTCCTGTGAACAGCTTAGCCTCCTCTAAATAGCTTCGAGAAGCAGCAAACAGGAAGGCCAAGCCTAACATCCCCATTCCCTGTTTGTTTGTCCCACAGTGCTTCCGTTCTTTTTAGTCATCTAAGTGAGAAAACAAACATAGCTGTATTTTACAGAATAATAGTAGGAAAAATGTATCTTCTACCATGAGAGTCCCCCATGTTCCCTATGGTATATTCATCTATGTTTATATCTTTTAATGGTCTTTATATGTTCTGCTATGGTTAGTTATCACTGAGTTAATGAACATTCATAAAATGCTTTTGGATGTTATAATAATAAAACTCTTTTGAGTTCTTTGCACAAACTTGGATTATAAAGATGACTGGAGAAGAATTGGCTTCTCTCAAAATTAACATATTTTCCCAGCATGAAGTCAGAAACAAAGGATCCTTAGACCATCAACCTTCCATATAACAAAACAAAATTATACCTACAAGTAAATATCTAGCTAAAAATTTTTCCAGTAGAAGTTTCTAAACACCCAGTGACAGCTAGAACAAACTTAAGCTGATTATTCTACCATGTTATATTTTTTGACTCTACTGAGTTGTATTTCTTTTAATTTTCAAAATATTGCATCAATATATACCAATCAACTGTATGTCTAAATATTACCAGTACTGAAATTAAGAAAAAAGAAATTCATAAAAAGATAAAATCCACAAGTATAAATTCAACAGGAGAATGTAAAATTTGTACACTGAGAATTTCAAAACGTTGTTCAAATTATAGAAGCCTTGAATAAATTGGTATTAACCAAAAAATTTAACATTGTTAATGTGTAATTAAAGACCACAATGACCTATAGATTTTGCAAAATCTATCAAAATCATAAAAAGATTCTTTGTAAATATTAATTTGTTCCTAAGGTGGAAACAAAAAACCACGGGACCCAGAATAACTAAAACAGTCTTCAGAAAAGAGAACAGACTTGAAAAAGTCATAAATCTAATGAAGACTTCCTAGAAATGCTATCGCATTGTGTGAAATGGACTCACAGAGCTGTGTAGGACAGCTGTGCGCATCTGTACGTGGGGTCAGCTGAGTTCTGACAAGGTAGCAATGCCATTCACTGCAGAAAGAAGTCTTTCCAACCAATGGTACTGGGACAACTGAATACACAGACACACACACAGATACACAGACACAAACACACATGCACACACACAATCAAGTCAGAATCTACTTTATATCATATAGCAACAAATTAAATTTAAGTTATTATCACTAAAACAATAACACTCTTACAAGAAAACATATACTTTAAACAAGACTTTAGAAGAGCTTTCAATTTCCAAAAACAAAGTCAAATAACATAAAGGGGACTTTATTATCAACATTAAAATTTTTGTGCTTCAAAGGACACTCACAAGAAAATGCAATGACAGAATCAAAAAAAGGCATTTGCAGATTATATTTGATAAACAGCTTATGCTTAGGTTATATAGAGAACTTGGCCTGGAGCTCAGTCATAAACAGTTTGCCCAGATTACTCAAATCAAAAAGTATCAAAGGATTTGAATAGGCATTTCTCCAGATAATATATTTGGTAACCTAAAAATCAGCTTTTTAGTTATTAAGGAGATGCACATCAAAGCCATAATGAGCTACTACCCCACACCTAAGATAACTGTGGTCCAAACACAGGCAATAGTAAATGTGGGCAAAGATGTGGAGAAACTGAAGTATTTACATGTGCCTGTAGGCATGTAAAAATGGTGCATCCACTTTGGAATCCAGTTTGGTAGCTCCTCAAAATTTTAGGTAAAGAGTAACCAAAAACATTGCAAATTCAAGACATATGCCCACATAAGTACTATACATAAATATTAATGTAGCATCATTCAAAATAGTTAAAAAAAATGTGAGAAAAGCCTAATGTCAATAAGCTGGCAAATGGGTAAATAAAATGATAGAATGTGAGATATATGTATATCATATGTAGAGATTTATATCTATAGATAGATAGATAGATAGATAGATAGATAGATAGATAGATAGATAAGTAAGATAGATAGATATGTATATATCCACAAGGAACTATTACTCAGTCTGGGAAAGGATAAATTACTGATACATAGTGAATGACCCTTTAAAAACTCCGTGTGAAATAAAAGACACAAACACAAAGGGTCACATGATGTTACATGAGTCCATCTGCATGAAAAGTCCACAACAGCAGAGTCCAGAGAGACACACGATGGATCAGTGGTTGCCAGTCACTGAAGGAAGAGGAAACGGGGTAATTGCTAACAGGCGTGCTGTCCCTTCTTGGTGTGACAAATAGTAATTAAAATGAGATAAAGTTGATTGCTATACAGTTCCCTAAATATGTAAGACCATTGAAATACCAATGAATAAATCATAGTATATATGATTTATATCCAAAATTTCAGAAAAAAAAAGTCATACTTGAGCCATATGCAGATTTTAAAAGTATGTCAAGTTGTGGTAAGGCTCAAGTAATCCCTCTAAAAACATGGCACATTACACACATACATAAAGTAACAAGTTGGGAAAAGGAGTTTCAAGCTATGAAATTTTTCAAAGTGTGCTTGGTGGTCTCTCAACAAACTTCTCTAAGAATCAGCTGCTAAACCATTATGTTTCCAGTGATTGCCACTGCTGCTCAGAAATATTTCTTCAAATAAAGCCACACCATGCCCTTTCTAAAGCCTAAACTCAGCTTTGGCCTGAAGAACCAAGATTAATGAGTACTGAGACACCTTAGACAAAGCAAACCTCACCCCAGAAATGCTGTTTAATGAACCTTCCATCCTCAAAAACAAACAGTGCTAATTACATCCCATCAAGTAGCCTGAGTAGTAAACATCAGAGCTGTTCTAAAGGCCTTCAGACAGGTCCCTAGCAGAAGTGAAAGGCATTTGGGCCTCTCCTGGCATCATATAGTTTCCTCTAAGTTATTTGGAAGAGGAAGTAGAAGCACAGTGGATAAACCCTACAGAGAGAAATCTGTCAGCAAAGACAAGGCAGAAAGCCGAGCCTGCACAAGCAAGTCACTTCAGTCCTTTCTCTCTGGGGCTTCCAGATCCAGAGGTATCTCTCTCCTGTCTAGTGTGTTTAAACAAAAGGAATGTTCAGATACTGACACTGAGGATGAGGACACTTAAGGATGAGCCATGAAGGGCGGTTTCACAGCCTCTACAGTCATACAGTGACCTTGACATCTGCCTGCAAAAAACAAAATGTCTGCTCAAGGAACTTAAAAATGCAGAGCCATTTTGCTTCATCATTTAAAACTTTGGAGAGCAGCTTGTCTTTCCTTCTGAAACTCTTGCATTCATATTTTGCTAATAAGAGAATGCTTAATTATAAGGGTCCTTCACACTTGTGGGTAAGAAGTAAGCATATCAGTATGCTACTCCAATTCATTAGGGAAAAAAAATGAAAGAATAATTAGAGTAGTTAAAGAACCGTCAAAAAAAAAAAAACCCACTGCAGAGCCTAACAACCGAGGTCACAGGACACCACTGAGGTGGGTAAATCTTTCATAAAAAGGATGAGTTTGTGCTGAAGCTGTGTTTCAAAAGCAGTATGATTTTTTTTCATTCTTGCAGAGTACTTCTGTATAAAGAAAACTCAATTTTTATAAGAAAAAGAGAGCCTGTGACTATGAACAAATCTCACAATTTAGTCACTCCAGTTAACCTAGTATCCACATAAAGATAAGCCCTTGAAATAACTTCCAAAACTCTCTCTTCATATTCTAAATTCTTGACGTGCACAGTGTTCAAGAGATGAGAATATGGATTACACAGACTATGCTAGGAAGGTCACAGATGATAAACGCTATTTCTAGTAAAAGGATATACTGCCTATTATGCTTGTTTATTTTTAGTGAGAGGAAAAGCAGTTGGCTCAGTGTTAAGCACAGAGGAGAGCAGTATGCTTTAACTCACCTGCACTGTAAGCCCAGCACTCTCCCAGACTGACTGTATGCACTAGGAAAGGCCACAGACACCTTCTCAAATCTCACCATCAGCCCCTTCTACAATATAGGGTAATAGCCACCCCTCAAAGTCACCATTTTGTTAAGCAGTTTAACAGAACATTTCCTTCAACCCCACAACAGCACACTGAAGGTCGATTTCCCCAGTGCATACTCACATTCAGAAAGTCAACACCGTGTGCATAGCACACCGCAGTGCCAGACTCTAGAGCAAGGCATTGATTTCTGAGAGGAGGCCCGAAACAAGGGGGCAATATTCTTCCCTTCATTTACTATGGAAACATCACTTCAACAAGGTTCAATTAAAAATTTAAGGAAAAAAAAGAAAGAAAGAAATTGTACCTCACTGTGAATTTCATCCTAGCCGCTTTTCTTCTACTTGATAGCGCAGTAAGCATTGTCAGGAAGAGCTTCACTCAGGGAGAAGAGAAAGGAAGACAAAGCCTAGTTCTGCTGCAAACCAGTTAGTGAATGATCTCCCAAACTCAGTCTATGTATCTTTAAAGTAGGCATAAGGAGGTACTTTTTTTCAATGGATTGTTGTGGGTTTTAAAGGAGATGTTCTGATAAATTGCTTAACAAACTGTTCAACACATTAGCAATTACCATCCTTGTTTAGCACATTCTAATGTGACTTTCCCCACTGAACTGCTTTAGAGATCAATTCTCTGAATCTCAGTCATGATGCATCAAAGTAACATCAGGACACAGACACCTGCTGTCTAGTTCTGGAGCCCAACCTTCCCCACCAGGGAAGCTGGGCCTGCCTATAATTTTGATAATGACCACAACAAAGTACACTTGAAGCACACTTGACAGGCTAATTGCAGGTTGCTTTTACTCTCTTAACTCGTGCCAGCAATCTAAAAGGACTAGCTGGCTTTGTCGAAGCTGTGCAAGCCATAGCTGAGTGATGTACTCACCACACTGGATAAACTGTGCAGTTAGCATCTCACTGAGGCTGTCACAGCACAGCCGAACTCCAACATCATACCAGGAGGATGGCCTTTTGTGTCTATATCAGCATTTTGCAAAAATTAGTAACCAACTGAAACACATCCCCAAAAGCCACGTAAGTAAGGAGTTCTTAGAGAAGCTAAACACAACTGAAAACGACAGTCCAGAATGAATCGTTCTTACACCAGAAACCCTCTGTTCTGCTGCTTCCTGAGAAGACAATACCAGTATCACTTAGGCACTCAGAAATGGGATCAGAAGGAGAGCAGTGGGCATTTGGGAGACTCAAAAAATTTGCATAAATATGAAGCTAAAATGCAGAAGCCTCCATTTATAGTGAAGGAAGGACTCACTGAGGAGCTGTGGGTTCTCTCCATGCCTCTGCCAGCCAAGTCTGTTGTTTATTTCATCCTATCTACCTTGACTTAGCACTCCTTATTCAGATAATCTGCAGGTCACTTTTAGCTTCTGAAGTGGGATGTGAGAAACATGAGTAGAGACTGACAAGAAGTAAACCTGAGTGATCACTTCCAGTCAAGAGCATGAGGTCCCCTGCATCATCCAGCCTTCATTCTTGCTCTGCCACTCAGCTCTCTCATTACTACCAAAACCTGACTTCTGACTTAGGAGAGAGGACAAGTGAAAACTGGACCATAGAAGTCAGGCGCAAATCACACTGTCACTGATTCTGGTCTCTCTTCAATCCCTCAGGCATGCATGTCTCCAAACTTCCCAGTGCTATGATTGTGGCATTTGTCTGTTGGAACTAGGACTAGCTCCCTAAACCCACCACTCTAGTCAAAACAGCTATGACACGCACATTGGTACCAGTACTGTGGAAAACCCTTCCTTCTTGATTCCCAATGCTTACAATGACTCAAAGGAAGCTGCAATTGTTCCTATTACAGGGCAGTTGTGACTATCCCAGTGTTGTTAAATAATACTGTACTTAGTCAAAAGGCATTTTCAACCTCTTTTCCAGAAAACGAACTGGGATTATCGTCTTCTACTCCTGTTTTGCATGCTTCATCTTTTACCTCTTGCTGGCTGGTGGCTTCCCTACCAGCAGGTATGCTCTTATTAAAAGGTACCACTTTTCAAAGGTGATCTCAACATACCTCCTCCAAGTATCTCTTGAACCTATCAGCTAAAAAATAAATAAATGTCATTCCCTAGTTTCTGTACCACTATTCTGGAACTTGCATTTGCTTTTGTGGGTCTCTCTCCTCTAGGACACTGCCATCCTTCAAGAGGGTGACAGCAGCAGCAGAGCCATCTGCTCAGCCCAGTATACCACACGTTTGCTGCAGGAAAGCCTTGTAGACAAGCATCAACTTAGAACAAAAGAACACCTAATGTCTGCTTTCAGTTCTGATATATTCTCTCCTTTTCAGTTCAGATTTTAGTTTTTCCTTAATGTACCTTTTTCATTCACATGTTAAAAAAATCAACTATAGCCTATATTTATAATATAATATATATTACATTATACTTGTAATATATTTATTATTTTACATTTCTATATGATAATGTAATATGATATTGTAATTATTATAAAATAAATATAATAATGAACACTATATTATTATTCAAAATAGATCTGATGATATCTATTTAACCAAGGTTCCGGTTGGTACCACAGTAAATGGATGTTAATTGAAAGCTAAGAGTCTGTACAACAAGCTACCTATGTCGGCGTTAAAGCCATATCACATAATGAGCTATCCACACTGCCACTCACAATCTTACAGATTGGGAATAAGCTATCCACATTGCCATTCACAATCTTACAGATTGGGAATAAGCTATCCACACTGCCACTCACAATCTTACAGATTGGGAATAAGCTATCCACACTGCCATTCACAATCTTACAGATTGGGAATAAGCACTGAGCTTCAGGTCCTTCCCCATCACACTATACAACACTGAAGAAGCAATAACTTCTGCAAATAAGTCTCTGAAGATATTTTCATCTTGTT
Organism: Peromyscus attwateri; assembly: GCA_902168425.1. NCBI lineage: Eukaryota > Metazoa > Chordata > Mammalia > Rodentia > Cricetidae > Peromyscus > Peromyscus attwateri. The sequence goes on from CABHPP010118184.1 coordinate 20,258, forward strand.
CCTAACTCTCCATGGAAATTAATTGCCCCCAATCTCACATCTGTTTTGATTTGTTTCTGACTTAACTAAATTATTTTTCACAACCTGAGATGAACTCATTTATGCTAGGCTTACAGGTATATGTGAATATCTACTAAGCTATTTCTATCAGAAGAGATGATAAAAACCGTTCAACCTTTCATAATGTGCTAATTATTATTCAACAAATAATTAAAACATAGTGTCTTCCCTAAAGTCAGAAAGCAGGCAGGACAGGAAAAGAATGTGTAAATAGTCAGTGATAGAAGATGAATACATAATAAAGATGTTAAAAAGAAGAGCTCACTTCTGAATATCTTTAGGAAAACTCTAAGTGGCTCTGAAGAAAGTGCACATTCATAAGGGAAATGAAACTCAGCGTAAATGTACATGAGTGACTGAAGGAAACTGGCAAATTTGAGGAAAAAAACCTGAGGACCTTCAAGAGGAAACAAATTATGGCTGAGAAGGAAACGTGACAAAGAAAATCCCCATGCAGCTTTGGGAGTTCAATATCTTCATTATTCTTTAAAATGTATAGAATGCATTTTATCATATCCACCTATCACAACTCCCTCCATCTCCCCTTAGTGCTTGTCATAATCAGGATTCTAACGCTGTGACAAAACATCATGGCCAAAAGCAACTTGGGGAGGAAAGGGTTTGTTTCAATCCACAGTTCCATAGTACAATCCATCACTGAGGGAAGCCAGGGCAGGAACTCAGGCAGGGGAGGAACATGGAGAGACAGGAACTGAAGCAGAAGCCATGGAGGGCCACTGCACATTTACCGCTCATAGCTTGCTCAGCCTGCTTCTTTATACTCTCAAGGACAACCTATCCAAATGACTCTAGTATGTGTCTAGTTGACATAAACAAACCAACACAGTGCCCTGCTCCACCCAAGTTCATGTTCTTTTCTCCCTTCCTTCCTTCCTCCCTCCCTTCCTTCCTTCCTACCCCTCTCTACCCCTCCCCCCCTCTCTCTCTCCCTCCCTTCCTTTCTTTCCTGTAGTTAATAGCCCCAAGTTCAATTAGTGCTGCCCATTCATGCACGGGTGTGGAATCATTCACTGTATACCAGTGTCTACATCCCCAAAAGAGACTGTATCTTCTTTCTCTGGCAGCCATTAACCCTCAACAGCTCCTAACTTAGGCATGGGGTGGGGGCTCAGGGGCCCCTTCCTAACCCATGCTGAAACTTTGACAAGTTTGATCCAGTGCAGATCTTGAGCAGATAAGCCTGGCCTGGTATGAGTTGGTGTGTGCAACAGCTGTCAGCTGTTGCGGCTCCCCTCTACTGGCTGGTACCTAGACCTTTCTGCCTCCTCTCTCATGATGTTCTCTGAGACTTGATTTTTTTCACAAAAGCAACTGTGGCCAAGACACTGCCAGGTAATAAGAACAGCTGCTTAAAAATGAAGGTCTAAAGAAGCCCCTAACCAGCACAATTCAAGAGCTATTTAGTGAGGTCCTACTAAGTGTGAGGTCCCACTGGGCATTAGCATGCTACAATTTGCTGAGCTGACCTTGCCCTCCAGCTCTGTGTAATCCAGAAAAAAAATGGTAAAACCAAGTTAATCCTGCATCAGGGGCCTTCAAGTTCCATGGCAGTCTAGAATAACTTTCCAGATAGATGTTCTCAGAGATGCTGAGAAGGAGAAAGAGGTGAGTGGCTCATCATGAGCATGTTGGAGTACAGGCTTTCCTCCTAAATGGGGAGGAGAGTGTTTCACATTGTAAATTAGCAACTAAATCAACAAGCAAACTGTCTGGCAGTCCTGAGTAGTTTCTGAAGCAGGAGAGGCAAGCTGAGATCTAAATGATGATAAGAGCCTACCTAGAACGCAAAGGAGCATCCCAGACAGTGCAACACCTGTGCAGTGGCCTCCAGAGATGGAGGGAGGGACTGTGTAGGCTGAATAATGAGGCAAGGAGGGCCTCTCCAGAGGAAGGCAAGGGAATTCTGATATTACTACAGTCACATCACTATTGAGCTTTAAAAGAGGGAATGATTCAACACAATCTGCATCAAAAGAGGTGTCCGTTGGGAGGCTAGAAATCAAATTGTTTAGGTGGGTACAGTGGTGGTGCCTGGGAATTGGACGATTGCAGGACAGATTCAGACTTTGGGGAAATTTTGTGAAGAATTATGGAAATGGACTTACCAGTGAATTGGATGTGGAAAGTCATGCAAGGGATCAAATTTAACTTTTTTCTTTTTCTTTCTTTCATTTTTTTTAAATAGAGGGTACCATTTTTCTAAGGCCAGTGATTCTAGAAAGAAAGTAGACCTGAGAAAGAAATTCCAAGTCTGGCTGTGGGCATGTTATTTATTAGGCATAGTGGAATGCCCTAAAGAGATGCTGAAGAGGGATTTACAAACAAGCACATGAAGAGAAGCCCTGGCTGTGGGGACAGCATCTGCATTAAGTCAACATATGAAGCTATGTGGGCAGATGAATCTGCCTAACCAGGCAGAAATAAAAGAGCAACACAGGAGGAAGACCTTGAGAGGTCCAACATTAAGAGATCAAACAGAGGTGTAGCTGGACTTTCTTTGGACCTCCAGCTCACAAATAATGCCATGGAGACTTATTATTATTTATCCCAAAATTTGGCCTATAGCTTAGGCTTGTTCCTAAATAGCTCTTATTACTTAAACTAAACCATTTCTATTAATCTATATTCTATCATGTGGGGTTACCTCTCTTCTGTCTTTCATCTACTGTTTCCTCTCCATATCTCCTGGTGTCTTTCATGTGCCTAGATTCACCCTCCTCTTCCTTTCTCTTCCCAGAAATCCCACCTATACCTCCTGCCTAGGCTGTTAAGTTTTTTTATTACAACAATCACGGCAATGTATTTTCACACAGTATACAAATATCATTTTCCCACAACATTTTCCCCTTTTTTGTCTAATTAAAAAGGAAAGGTTTTAATTCTAACATAGTAAAACTTTATACAATAGTTATCAGGTAAAAATTACATTTACAATGTCTAGTCTATCTATATTTGTCAAACTCAGAGAAAATATTCCATTATCTATTCTATCCTGGTGAGTCCAAAACAGAGAATTAAGAACAAGTCCATGTAACATGAATTGCTAAATGGTCTTATTAGTAAAAAACCCGGAGCCAGATACTAGGGTGAAAGAGAAGCAGAGCAGCAGCCTCTAGCGTACCTCTATGAAACCCTCAGCCTCAAGAGAGTGTTTCCTCACGCCTTATCTCCCTTTCTCTGCTCTGACATCACTTCCTGGGATTAAAGGCATGTGTCCTTCCCAAGCAAAGATACGGGATCTCAAGTACTGGGATTAAAGGTGTATGCCCCACGCCTGGCTCTGTTCCCAGTATGGCCTTGAACTCACAGAGATCCACATGGATCTCTGCCTCCCGGAGTGATAGGATTAAGGGTGTGTGCCACCACTGCCTGACCTCTGTATTTAATCTAGTGGCTGGCTCTGTCCTCTGATCCCAGATAAGTTTATTAGGGTACACAATATATCACCACAAGTACAGAAAAAAAAAAAGGAGACCGAGAGGTATGATATCTATGGTGAAAAAGACAGCATTATAGAGAAGGAAAGATGTCTGTCAGATGGTGAGAAGTTAGTGCCCTCTGACATCACCATGGAGCTAGCTGTCCCAAGAAAGTGCAGGAAACTGAAGAACTACTGGAAAGAAAGGAGAAAAGGGAAGAGAACATGAAGTAAGGAAGTTGAAGTTGTAACTAGAACCCAGGATAGCTGAGAATCTCTCTCCCGGAAGGATATGTATACAGATACACATAGCCTCAAATATTAGGGGTCCTGTGGTAATTTGAATGGGAACAGCCCTCCATAAGCTCACTAACATGTTTGAATGCTTGGTCCCCAGTTAATAGAACTATTTGGGAAGGATTGGGAGATATGGCCTTATTAGAGAATATGTGTCACTGGAGGTGGGCTTTGAGGTTTCAAAAGCTCACACCAGACACAGTTCTCTCTCTCTCCCTCCCCTCCCCCTCTCTCCCTCTCCTTCTCCCTCTCTCCCTCTCCCCTTTTCTCTCTCTCCTTCTCTCTCTATCCCCTCCCCCTCCCTGCAATTTATAGATCATCTGTGAGCTCTCAACTACTGCTCCAGCACCATGCCTGCCTCCCTGCCTCCCTGCCTCCCTGCCTCCCTGCCTCCCTGCCTCCCTGCCATGATGGTCATAGACTAACCTTCTGAAACTATAAGCAAGACCCCAATTAAATGCTTTATTTTATGAGTTGACTTGATCACGGTGTTTCATCACAGCAATAGAACAGTAACTAAGGAAAACTAAGGCAGGGCCATTAAACACAATTCTCTCTAAAACCAAAAACTCTTTCCAATGGTAAGCATTCCAAAAGCTTGGTCTATAGTAAAAAACCAAGTAATGGATTCTCAGAAAGAGCCATGAGTCTATAACTAGTTCCAGTTTTAAAAAGTCATTTAGTTACCCAAAAAGTTGGCCACATTGGAATGCTCCTTTGTTCTAAAGTAGGATCATTTAAAATCATTGCCCATCAGCTTATCTATACTAAGAGTAGTCAAGATAATTCGGTTTTGCTGCCTTCTTTCAGGCTGACTTTGACAGAGAAGGCTGTGCAAGGACTAGTCTCTTGAGAAACCGTCTGTATTCATAGGCTTCAAGAGCTCATCTTGTTAACTGATGCTATTCCTGCCATCTCAGGCAGGGGAGAATATGATTAGCCTAAGGTCTTTCATCAACAAGGCAGTTAAAATACTTTGATTCTTCAAAACTTTTCAGGAGAGACTCTGGTCTCACACTGAGTGACTAAGCAGCCATAATTATTAAGTAATCAGACCCTACAGAGTCAGAATCTAATAAAAACACTAAATAGTATCCAAGGACCAAATTGTTTATGTATGTGGTTTGCTTCTAAATTGCAACTTCAGTTGACAAGTTGCCATTTAGTGTAAAGGGAGACTACTAGACTATATATGACAACTTTGTTCTGTTTTTTTAAGAGCAATGCTAAGATGTAAAAAGAGATTGGCAGAACCCATAGGGATCATGCTTTATAGCTCATTTAAGCACCAAAGCAGATATTAGGCAACAATAGTAAGACAAAGGAGCTATAACCCCTGCCAGCTACAACAATGGCTAGCCTTATAAGTTATGCCCACTGTTGTCATCATGGCACAAAGATCATGGAATTAACAAACCACTTTCAGATTGGATTTAAGTCCTACTACACAGGATGAAACCCACGCTTGGCATCATTATTGGGCTAAGAACCTATGGCTAGACAGATTCTCCTTAGGTAGAATCTATTACTATTATGTTGATAAATGGACATAGTATTAAACTGACTCCTAATGATTTATCATTATAACCATAGATCAATGCATCTGCCACCTCTCACCTGAGAAGTTTCTGTCTGCCATAAGTGGTGATTAACACAGTGACTCACAGCTGCTCATTATGCAGAGAATAAGAGACTGCAGAATAGTCCACCCTAAAAGGAACATATATATCACACCCCGCTCTGATGGCTCGGGATCATGGTAGAAGAGAAGGAAGACATCATATAAGATCCTAGAGCAAATGACTACAAGAAAGCACTATCCTCTGGATACATCAAGGCAGCTGTGTATATGAACACAAAGCAGTTTCATCAGCATGTTAAAACAAAAAACTGTATAAATCCAAGCCAGACCAAATCCCAGCATGGAGATAGAGAGCATACAGCTCCACCCCAAGCCTTGAAGCTATTGGCAATTATCAGCTGCGGGGAGAGGGACAGCAGTTTCCTCTAAGAGCACAGCCCCTGGTAAGTCAACCACTTTCCAGTAGAAGACCACACATGCAAAAATATTTGAGCAGCACAAATTAGTCTTGAAAGATAAAAAAAGATAAAGAACAACAAATTGGGTGGATGGAAGAGGGGGTTGAATTGGGGAAGAGTTGGGGAAGGGAGTGAATATGACCAAAATATGTTGTATGTAACTATCAAAGAATTAATAAAAATACCTTTATGGCGGGGAGAGTCTAAACATGAAACAGTTTTTTGTTTTGTTTTTTGTTTGTTTGTTTTTTAATTGCCTACACAACTGACGTACTGGGATCTTTCAAAGGGTCAGCACTAGAGCCAGGACCAAGGTCCCCAAATCACAATCAGCGTGGGAGGCTCTAATTTTTAGCAGGTGGTAAAACACAGAAAACAAACAAAAGCAAAGATTTTCATTTGAGGACTATTTCTCTGAAAAGAGAATTTAAAAGAAGTCTGACCACAAAAGCTCTTCTCAAACAGTATGCTCAGAGATTTCATTCATGAAAAGGAAACATTGCCAAGGCGAGTAAACTTTGGAAGACCTCAGGAAGGGTCTGTAATGCCGGCCATGAAAATCTCATTTCTGCTAACAGGACCAGAGAGCAGCCAAGCTCTGCAGCAGAGCAGAAAGATAAACATGCTCATCTGAGACTGCCTGTAGACTAGTGTGTAGAGTTGATGTTTTCGAGGTCAAATTAGGAAAGTAGGAAACACAGAAAGTGCTGTATTTTACTCATGTCTAGGAATTACATCTCTGCCCCAAGTATAGCTCCCTACAGTAAGTCTTTGTCCTAGAGTTATCACCATGCGTTTTTAATGTCTTAAGCAAAGGAGAGTTTGGTTCAATTAATCTAAGTAGTTGTGCAAACTCTAGGCAGCCTCAAGAAAAATCTCCAAAATACGGAAAACAAAATGAAACCTGAGATCCAGAATCAAACACTGGATGGTCAGGCCTTCGTGTGATCAGACACCTTGCTGAATTTGACTGACTGATTTTGACTCCCTTAAAGTCCCTTTCTTAAAGCTGTCTCAGCAATAAGTTACTCCAGCAGAATTCTACCTACCTCATTAATATCTGTATCAACCCCACCAATGTTCTCTGACAAGTGGTGTGTGTGTGTGTGTGTGTGTGTGTGTGTGTGTGTGTGTGTGTCTTTTTTTCATGTCTTCCCAATGAAGCATCAGAGGTAAAACTTAAATATAATTTGCTTATATTAGTGCAGAGTTAGTTCAAGGTGAAGTCATATCGATTCCTTGGTAAAAATACATCTGTTGAGAACTAATTCATCTTGCCCTCAGATTAAAACAAAGAAAAAAAAAGTGATGTAGACTCTTTAATCTCAATTTGTACCATGTATTACTTTGAAAAATTATGCTTCATTTAGAAAAACTATCTAGGCTTCAGACTTGGTTATTTGCAGTTGTGCTTTGGAATGTTTTCTCTGCCTTTAAAGAGACTAATAGGCCAAGAAAAAAATCTATCTGGTTACCAGCAGAAGTCAGATGTCCATCATGCGGTCAAATGGGGCCCTACTGTCCTCCTCTTCCTCTGTCCTCACACTTTACTCTTACCCTTGCTCTTCTATCATCTATAAACTAGGTGTGCTGCCAATACTCACAAAACAAACCCCAAGCACCAAATTACAAAACTTCATATAACTGAGATCTAAAATAGCTGTCAATCATTGATATCATACATTTTACTATTATCACCAGTGGCAATGTTATTATCAATCATGTTTTTAAAAATAAACAATATATATGTGTAAAAAAAAAAAGGAAAAATAAAATGAGTGAGATACCGTGTAGAAATTAACAGATGTAAGCCTGCTGCTTGATCATGTGAGATTAAGCTTCCTAATACTGTAAAGGAAGCGCCTGATAGATATGAATTGTAAGTGAAGATTTTGATTAATTCATCTAAGGGAACCAAACTTTTCAAACAGTGAAGACAGGCATTCAGTTTTGCTGATAAAAGTATCCATATCACAGCCATCATGTACTATGGGGGCATATTTTGCTATTGATTTAGTTTTTCAGTAGAGAGAGACAGACAGAAACACTCCTAAGCAGGAAGAAGTTCATAAACTTGACAGTTACTGTCACCACAGGTTCTATTGTTTTCTGTCAGGTAGTGGGAAAGGTAAAATGAGATGACTCATTATTTAACCAAATCAATTAACACAAAGTCTAGAACATAAGATTTCTCAATTTAATTTTAAAATTTAATTTAAATCATACAAAAAGGAGAAGGAACGGTCAGAGAAGAAAATACATTACATAGATCGAGACCTCAGTTACTGCACTAAATGAGAGGTGTATCAACTACAATCGAGTAAATGTTTATTATATACTCACTATGTGCCAGAAAGTATATCATCTCATTGAATTCTGAGAACAATTTCTTAGTCTGACTGCTATTACCAGTCTCTACTTACATGGAAGTGCGACACAGAGAAGTTAAAAGACTTTCCCTTGTCACAGAGCCTGGAGGACTTCACAAAAGTAGCTCTCAGTTAAATAGATATTCTAAACCTATGCAGTAAGGGAACTTTAGTCTTAAGTGATGTTCTAGAATGTCCTTGGAAAAAGCACCTCTTCCTTTCTCAACAATCCAACAATTTCTATAATTCAAAAATCAGACTGCTGTAGCATTTTTGGTCATAATGAAATGCCCCAAAAGAGTGGTAAGTACCACACAGAACACATAGATGGCCAAATTATAGAAATCTTCCAAAGTCTTCAAATGGAGGTGAGCAAACTTCAAAAGGTCATTGTACAACGAACCAACAAGCAGCCCATCGAGGGGATCTAGAACAGGTCTGTGTGCTGACGGCATGGTCCCTGGCCTGGAGTACTACTGGGAGATGTTGAAGCTTTAAAAGGCAGGGCTAGGACGGAGAAGCTAAGGTAGTTAGTTCATGCACCTTTCAAAGAAGCTAATAGGATGCTCGCTTCTCTCTTTTTCCTAATATTCATCCTCAGCCATAAAGCAAAAGAGCCACGTCAGAATGAATTCCTACTCTCTTGCTGCACGATGTCCTTTGCTAGTTGTGCAGCGCCAGAGGCCAGGTTCCTCTTCATGCTCTCGGATGCCCCAGCCTCCAGATCCATCACTACAAACAGCTGTCTCACATCTTCCATCTATTCTCTCTCCATTCAGAGTGAAAAGGAAGCACCAAGTCAGTAACATCAACTTGACTAAAGCACAGCCAGAAACTTACACTCAGGCAGGGGAGAGCAACATCAGGCCAATGTGTCATCACTACTGACATAAACCAAAGATACTCAGAAATCCCAGTGGGCCCGGCAGTGGATAAGGCTCTCAATTCATGGTGGCTTGCTGAGGAAGAAGACTTGTGGGCTATTGGGCTATAATATTTTTTTAAACACACAATGAAAATTTAGGAAAGGAATGAAGGTAAAAAAGAAGAGAGGGAGAGATGGAGGGAGAAAGGAGGGAAGGAGGAGGGAAAGAGGAGCATCATACACAATGGACAGAAATTCAGAGCAGGAGCTGAGGACACAGTCAGGATACACACATGGGCCAAAGGATAAATAAAATCCAATCCCTGCTCACATTGACTGCACAACTGCAAGAATGGCTGCCATGGTCTCTTCTCTTCCTCCATGACGTTTTCCCACAAATAGTGAAGTAATTTTAACAAAATAAATAAGAAAATCCTGAAGTATTTTTAAAATATGAAACCTTTTATCTTTTTCTCAGTTGCCAAGCAACACACTTTTGCTCTGATAAGATCTCAGACCTTGATCAACATCCTTAATTGAACAGAAGGGATATAGAAAGAGGATCTCTGGATTACAGGTTGATGTCTTAAAAATAAGCACACACACAAAAGTAAAGAAAAGGGAAAGGTGCAGGGCTCATACCAAAGCGTTGGGCTTTCGTCCTGAAAATAGCGAGCCATAGATTCTTGAACTGTAGGAGCCTCCTGTGTGGAGCTAAAAACAAAGGGTACTATCCACAGCTGCTCGGATTGCTGTAGCTGTGCAATAACATGGCAATGGCGTTTCTTACCACAGCACCTGCAATTATTCACTTGCAGACACTACAAGACTTTCATTGACTTTTTTTCCCTTCTGGAGTAAAGGGTGCTAAAGTTTGCACATTCAAATGACTCAGGATGTATCCCCGATGCTGAGCACAGTCAGCCCACTATTTTCATAGGTTTGCATTCACAGGTTCAAAATATTCAGGAAATACATCTGTATTGAACATACATGGACTTTGTGGGGTAGCTATGCACTAAACAATGCAGTATAACAACTGTTTCCACAGCATGGGAAGAGAGAATCTTTTTTGAGACAATGCCTCCATTAAGATTGGCTCATAGGAAAGTCTGTGGGGTAATGTCCTGTTTAATGATTGACATGGGAGGGCCCAGCTCACCAGGAATGGTGCCCCCCACCCTGGGAGGGGGGCAGGTGGTTCCAAATTGTATAAGAAAACAGGCTGAGCAAACCATGAGGAACAAGCCAGTGAGCAGCACCCCTTGATGGCTTCTGCTTCAGTTTCTGCCTCCAAATTCCTGCCTTGAATTCCTGCTTTAACTTCCCTCAGTGATAGACTGAGACCTGGTAGTCTAGCCTGAAATAAACCCTTTTCTCCCTTGAACAAAGCTGATTTTGTTCAAGGTGCTTTGCCACACCAAAAGAAACCAAACTAAGACATCTAGCATTATAGACTTAGACCTCGGGAACTGTAAACCTAAATAGACTCCTCCTTGTGTTGCTCTTGGTCATGGCGTTTTATCACAGCAACAGAAAACTCGGTCACATATATTGTTACATGAACTAACAATTCTATTTTTAAATATTTATCCAAGATTATGAAAGCATTTCTGTACAAAAATTCTAGGTGGCAATATTCATAATAGCCAAAAGTTAAAGCAATCTAACTATCCTTCTGTTAAGAAGTTAAGAGCACTGGCCGCTCTTCCAGAGGTTCTTAGTTCAATTCCCTACAACCACATGGTGGCTCACAACCATCTATAGTGGGATCTGGTGCCCTCTTCTGGCCTGGAGGCATACATGCAGGCAGAACACTGTATACATAATAAATAAATCTTAAAAAACAAAAACTGACAGTTGTATACAACAATATATGATTTATCAATAAAAAATATATTGCTGATACAAACTAAAAGATGACTATGCATTAAAAAATGCTAGGTAGCCACAAAAGACTATATACTAGTAATTCTATATTTATGAAATGTTTATAGTAAAAAAAGATCATCAAGACAAAAAGCCAATTTGAAGTTTCTTTGAGGTGATGGAGGAAATCTGAAAGTAACTATTAATGGATATATGGTTAAATACAAACTATATTTTTAAGGAGACAAACATGTTCTAAAATCATTTATGGCCATGTTTTTACAGTTCTGGAAATACAAATGCTGAACTCTTGTTTTTGAGACAGGCTCTTGCTATGACTCAGACTGATCTTAAACCCACAGTGCCCCTCCTTGACCAAGCGGTGAATTACAGGCATTAGCTACAAAGCCCAACTTAAAGCATACACTTTAAGTGGCTAGATTTAAAACACATAATGGAGATACTAAATGAATAGGAAGAAGGCCAGAAGAACAGGAGTAGAGGGAGCTGGCAGCCTAACTGTACTGCTAGCAATTTAAGTGCATCATAGAAAGAATTATTTGGAGGAGAAAGACCTCTCATCTCACCTCTTACATGCAATGTAACCACTCCAAGTATGTGTATACCTATAAAGGGCAACAAAAACAGTGGTGGTCAGAATACCATAGAGGTCCCTTTAACTGACAATATAAAAGTAAATTCCCCTGTAGTTTGATTACTAAAAATATTCAGTTATAATTATACCTTGGCCAATTTTCCTTTGATACAATTGACTGTTCTATCAAATAGTAATTACTGTATCAAAAACCAAAGTAATAATTTCAATGAATATTTTCTGTGGATGAAATTCAGATATTATAATCAATTTGCTTTTCAGGAATAAACAGTACCATGATTAACATACTGCAATCTAGGGCCAAAATACAACCTGCTGTCTGTGTTTGCAAATAGTCATGTGTGTTCATTCATGTATTATCTCTCTGTTTTGTATAGCATGAAATGGGGGTGACAGAGATATACAGACTGCAAAGTCTAAAATATTTATAATCCGGTCTTTTAAGAAATATTTTGCTGATACCTCTCCAGAAAAATATAATGATCTAACTTTTAATAACCAATATATACATCCAAATGCACCCTTCTTTAAAGCATTCACCTCACTATGTAGAGTTCATATCTTAATGGTGTTTATCATTGTTCAACTTGCCACTCCTGAAATTAACCTGAGAGCTCTGAGGCCTGGAGTGTACACATGTGAACATCATACCCATAGAAAATTTTGGTATTCAGGGGTAGATAGGTTGTTATTTGGAACCACAATAACAAATCACAATAGGTAAAACTGCCAATGCTTTAAAATCAGGAATGTCTCTGAAGCAACTCAGCTGTGATCCCACAAAGCCTGTGAACTGTCTTTAAAAGCAATTTCAAATGAGTTCTAAAAATGACTTTGAATAAAGACAGCATCTTTCAAATAATTGTTGAGCCTCCTGCTGTCACTATTTTGAAAAAGCAAACACATTTGGATGTCTAAATTCTAGAGTATTGGTTAAATCTGTCGCTCTATTTCCCAGTCACACCTCAAACTGGAAACTTCGGATACATATGTTGTCAATGGGTGGGGAAAATGTGGCTGATGTGCCCCTGAATATAATGTGCCAGGAAAATAGATTTACAATGACGTTAACTCTCTGTGGTTCAGTTATCCATCATGGGTTCCCTAACAGCTGAAGGGCTTGCACATCTCTTTCCTAGACTAGGTCCACAAATTCATTCTTCTATTAAAAAAGAAAATGGAAAAGGCAAAGTGTTCCAGTTCAGCATCCTCCCAGGGAATTCCCTCTGCACAGCTGTGCACAAAAACAAGAGTTCCTGTACTTCAGCATTTTGCCTAAAATGGTGCCTAACTCCAGTATCTTACTGATTTTTAAAGCTAGGAATCATTTTATGAGTAACAAAACATCGTGCTTGTAACTTAAATTTGTAATCTCAATTAAAAACTTCAATTTGATAATCAACATTAATATAATAAATGTAAGCAGACGTTTCTCTAAAAGCTGAACTATGGCCGAGGAGGGAGGGAGAGAAACACACAATTAAAAAGAACCAATATTTTCTAGTTTTCCTCTCTAATACAGTTGGCTGGTTGTGGGGCATATACTTAAATCCCACTAAGGCAGCAAAAGCTGATGTTCCAGACCAGCTAGGGCTACAAGGTGAGACCATTCTCAAAAAGCAAAAGTGAGACAGAAACAGCACCTAAAAACCTCACAATGGGCCTGGTGGTGGTGACGCACACCTTTAATCCCAGCACTTGGGAGGCAGAGGCAGGTGGATCTCTGTGAGTTCGAAGCCAGCCTGGTCTACGGAGCAAGTTCCAGGACAGGTTCCAAAGCTACACAGAGAAACTCCATCCCCCCCCCCAAAAAAAACAAACAAACAAAAAAATCCTCACAATGGAATCAGAAATTTGTAGCTTAGAAAATTCTATATTTTTATGATTATGTTTCCAAATATTTATCATTTTCTTATCCATCTCCAGCCACATGACATTTCTCATTAAGCAACTTAACTTTACTGAAACTCTCTAGAATATTTCATTTGTTTTTCATAGAAATAAATTCTTATAATCTTAGCTCATCATCTACATACTCTTTCACTAAGTTCTGAAATTACATGTTTAATAATTGCAAGCAACATCAAGGAGGTTTGGAAATACACAAACCAGCTTCAAGTAAGCAAACTGGTGGGACATGCACACAATGTCCTTCTAGCTCCAACTCAGCCAAATGAGCATCCATCAATGTTTGACAGAGAAAACCATGATGAGGAAGAGCTGGATAAGTACACATTCTAGTTTGGTTTTGCAGCTGTGATAAATCATGGACAAAACCAACTTGGGGGAGGAAAGGTTTAATTTGGTTTGCAGGTCACAGTCCCTCATGGGGAGAAGCCAAGGCAGAAGCCATGGAAGAATGGCTGTGGCTTGCTCAGCTCCCTGTTTTTATACAGTCCAGGCCCACCTGCCTAGGGATGCCACCACCCACAGTACACCAGGCCCTCCTTCATCAACTATTGACTAAGCAAATGCTCTACACATACACCCACTGGCCAACCTGGTAGGAGCAATTCTTCAACTGACATTCCCTCTTCCCAGATGTATCAAGTGAATGTCATGATTAGCCATCTTGATACACTTCCACTGCATAAGTTCATATGTGGTTCACAAACACTCAGTGCCTTGGCAGCTGATGATTTTAAATGCCAAGATAAATGGTACACATGGACAGATCTATTCCTGAGTGACCACCTGTGAGTCCAGCCTACCTCAGACTTTTCTATGTGGTTCATCTCTTATTCATAAGCTAGTGCTTGCTATGTGTATACCTGGGAAGAAAGTCAGGAAGAAAAGAACCACAGAAAATACCAAGAGAATTAGAACTTTAAAAGTGATGTTCTCACAAAATGGAAATTCATTTTGAAAACACAATGGATACAGTTCAAGTCAGTGCTACAAATTGGCTGGATGAAGACCTTAAGAGGCAGTGGAGAAATCATGTATAGCCAAATCAAGAGCCCTATTGACCTTGACCACCTAACATACATTTCCTTTCCCTCCAGATTTGTGGGGAAATTTTCATTATATACTATTTGGGGAAATGAGAAAGAAACAAAAGAGTGGAGGTGAACTACCATTGCTACTTTGTTAGGTAAAGCCAGTCACAGAGAGCTTTTAGACAATCCATTTGTGGTTTGTACTGTCATTAAGAATACTGACATTTCTGATGTGCAATCTTCCGGAATGCCATTTAGCTATTGAGAAATAATAACCAAGTACAAAATACCTTCTCAGAAATGTCTGACCTGCTAAGCTGCCTGCAATGAATGGATAAGGGATACGGTTTCTGGAAAACAACCAGCCACTCCCTCTGGGTAGTTTTTGTCCCAGTTCTTTAAAGTACATCTTTCTTTCAGCAGAATATTACTCTACACATAAGCCATTTTAAATTGATAATTGCTTACTGAATTGCTATAAATAATTATACCATAGTATACAAGTTTATCTTGATAACAATTCCAAAGATTTTATTTTATTCTTAGTCTGTGTGTATGAGTGTTTGCCTAGGTGGATGTATATAGACTGTGGACTTCAAATAAAAATAAGTAGGAAAATAAAGAAAATATTACTAAAAAAAAGGGGGGGGATTAGAGGGAATTGTGAATACAATTGAGTTCAAAATCAGAAACAAGTGGGTAGGAGCGGGAAGGATGGCTCAAAAGGACAGAGCACTAGCTGTTCTTCCAGAGGACCAGGGTTCCTTTCCTTGCACCTACAGAGTAGCTCAGAACCATCTGTAACTTCAGTCCCAGAGGATCCTGCACCCTCTTCTGGCCTCCTCAGGCACAGCACACACATGGTGCACAGGCAAAACAACCACACACATTTAAATAAAACTAAAAGAGGTAGGGAGAGAGATGACATAAAACGCCAAAACGGGTTGGAGGCTCAGAAAAGAAAGCACACATAATGTAATATGAGTGTGTTGAAAGGGGGGAATGTGGTTGATATATTGTGCACCCTAATAAACTTATCTGGGAGTCAGAGAAGAGAACAGCCACTATATTAAACATAGAGGTCAGGCAGTGGTGGCACACGCCTGTAATCCTAGCATTCCAGAGGCAGAAATCCATCTATATCTCTGTGAGTTCAAGGCCACACTGGAAACAGAGGCAGGCATGGTGACACACGCCTTTAATCCCAGCACTTGAGATCTCATGCTTGGGAACAACACATGTCTTTAATCCCAGGAAGTGATGGCAGGAAGCAGAAAGGCATATAAGGCATGAAGACCAGAACTAGAAGCTTTTAGGCTTTTAAGCTTTTGGGCTTTTTAGCAGCATTTCAGCTGAGATCCACTCCGATGAGGACTCAGAGGTTTCCAGTTTGAGGAAACAGGATCGGCTGAGAAGTTGGTGAGGTGAGGTTAGCTGTGGCTTGTTCTGCTTCTCTGACCCTTCAAAATTCACCCCAATACCTGGCTCCCCTGAGTTTTTTATTTAATGAAACTATTTAGAATTAGAAATTCATGTTACAGGGAAATAATACAGAAAAGTGTTCAAAAATTTAATAGCCTTCACTGCTCTTCAGGAAGGAAAATCTACAAGAAAAACTAGATTACCATATTGGCAAATGTACTGACTGGTTTTGTGTGTCAACTTGACACAAGCTAGAGTTATCAAAGAGGAAGGAAGGAGCCTCATTTGAGGAAATGACTCCATGAGCTCCAGCTATAAGGCATTTTCTCAATTAATGATCAATGGGGAAGGACACAGCCCATTGTGGGTGGTGCTATCCCTGGGCTGATGGTATTGGGTTCTATAAGGTGGGCTGAGCAAGCCATGGGAAGCAAGCCAGTAAGTAGCTCCTCTCCATGCCCTCTTCATCAGCTCCTGCTTTCAGGATCTTGCCCTGTGTTAATTCCTGTCCTGACTTCCTTCAGTGATGAACAGCAATGTGGAAATGTAAGCCAAATAAACCCTTTCCTCCCCAACTTGCTCTTTGGTCAAGGTGTTTTATACAGCAATAGAAGCCCTAACTAAGACAGCAAATAACACTAAGCTGTACAATACCAGCAGCTGGTGAACATCCAGAGGAATCAAGAGTCCATCCACCGACAGTGCATAGGAGGCTGGAATATCAATGCACTCTGGAAAATGTGGCCTTCTAAACAAAGTCAAGCAGACATACTGCATGGCTCAGAAATGATACTCCAAGCAAAGTCTGTGTGCTTAGGTACACAAATATGCACACATAAATATATTCATGACAGCTTTTTACATAACTGACAAAAACTAGCAAAACAAACTCATCAGTAGTAGATTGAGTAGATAGCTTATGGGCTGTTCATGTAGAATATTATACAACAGCAAACATTTCTTGCACAAAGAGCCAAATGCTAAATCTTTTAGACTTGGAGAACATCTGAACTCTTCTGACTAAGAGCCATCGTGTTCCAACTATTTGTGAGTGATGAAATTTGAATGGCATCACCCACACCACAACATTTTTTTGGATCTTTCTCAAATATTTTTAATATTAAAAAAACCATTGGCTTTCAGGTCAAATAAAAACAAGCTCAGGAGTGGCCATATAGTCCATAGTCCACAGTTTACTAATCCCTGCTATATAACAATTTTTTAATGTACAAAGTACATTAGATGTACAAGACTAAAGAATCTTCAGCACAAGACTGATATTTAAATTAACAAATTCAAAGAGAATAAATCCTAGAAAGGCAAAAGCATATGCTGTCAACTGACACAGAAAAATCATTTAACAAAACCTGAGACCCATATTTATAAACACTAGGAAGAGAACTTTCTCAACTTAATAAAGAATGCTAAGTGCTAAATAGATGGCTCAGTCAGTAGTGCTGGTCTTGAAAGCACGAGAATTCAAGCTCAAGTTCTAGAATCCTTGCAGAAATAGTCAGGCATGGTGGCATATGCCTGTAACCACAGCAGTGTTGAAGTGGAGAGGGGGAAATCCCTGGGTTCTCCAGCCAGCCAGTTCAGCCTGCTTGGTGAGTTTCAGGCCACTGAAAAACCTTGTCTCAAAAATAAGAGTATATGACATCTGAGCAATTATCCCTGAGGTTGTCCTCTGGTCTCCATATGCACATACACAAACATAGGCACATACACACATACACACATGTACACATGTACTCATGAACACACACACACACACACACACACACACACACACACACACACAGAGTATTTCTCAACCTTCCTAATGCTGTGACCCTTTAATACAGTTCCTGATGTTGTGGTAACCCCCAACCAAAAAGTTGTTTTCCTGCTTCATAATTGTAATCTTGCTACTGTTATGAATTATAATGAAAATATTTTTAAAGATAGAGGTTTGCCAAAGGTTGAGAACCACTGATCTAGCCATGAACTCTATAGTTAATAACATATTTAATAGTAAGAATCTAGAGTCTAGATCCTGAATAAGGTGAAATATTCTCTCTCCATTCCTGCTCAACATTGTACTAGAAGTTTCTCTTCACATAATAAGACAAGAAAAGGAAATACATACTATAAAATCTGGAAAGAGAAATAACACTGCATTTACATTGGCAGATGGCATAATTATCTAAGTAGGAAATCCCCAAAATTGATAAGAAATTAAAGCTTTTTAAAACTAATGAGTGGAGAGAGCAAGGTCAAAGAAGATAAGGTTATAAAAGAACTATTGCTAAGAACTGTATCAGTGAACAGCTGGAATTAAAAGTCAGCTAGAAGAATGTAAAATACCTGATAGCTAATAAAATAAGTCTATATGCAGAAAACTACAAAACTGGTGAAAAAAAATGAGAGATATAAATAGAGAGACAATATATGCCCATGGATAACAAGACTCAATATAATGAAGATACCATTTCTTTTAAGCTTGATCTACAAGTTTAGTGGAATTTAATAAATTTCCAACAAAACATTTTTATGTGTATCGGTGCATTGATTTTAATGTTTAGGTAGGTAAACAAAAGACCAAGCATGGCTAACACAATACTGAAGAACGGGCTTGTCGGAGTCATCTAAAACAAACTCTATAATTACTCCAAAGAACCACTATGTAACTATTAGCACAACGTGAAATTACCAAAAGAATAGACACAATATCAATGAAACAGAAGTGAGGACTCAGAAATGGATCTACATAATTATATCTATTAATCTTTAACAAAGGAATAGTCAGTTCAATAGAGAAAGAACATCCTTTCAGAAGACACAGAAGACACTGAGACAAATGGTGGTCTACATGGATCCAAAAAATGTGGACGCTAACTTTACAACTTCATAGAAATTCATTCAAAATGAACCAAATACCTAAGCATAAGTCACTGTCTTAGTCAGTATTTTATTGCTGTGAAGAGACACCATGATCCTGGCAACTCTTATAAAGAAAAGCATTTAACTGGGGCTTGCTTATTGTTTCAGAGGTTTAGTTCATTGCCATCATGCCAGGGAGCATGGCAGCATGTAGGCAGACATGTTGCTGGAAAAGGTGAGAATTCTACATCATAGGCAGCCTGCAGAGAGTGACACTGGGCCTGGCTTAAGCTTTTGAAATCCCAAAGCCCAACCCTAGTGACGTACTTCCTCCAACAACCTATTCCAACCTAATCCCTCAAGTAGTGCCATTCCCTAATGACCAAGCATTCAAATATTTGAGCCTATGGGGGCCATTCCTAATCAAACCATCACAGCCACAAAACTCACTGACCATATGCATGCTTCCCACTTACCTTATCATTGCTCCTCACCTATAGTTTGCAAACAGCATGATGATCATTGGGAAATTCTCACAATTCAGATTAGACATTTGTGTAGCACTTACTGCATACAGGCATCATTGATTTACCTACACATTCTCTTAATTCAACATTCTATAAAGTGGGAATTATTACAAGACTCTTCTTAAAAACGAGAGCCCTTGGGCTGGAGAGATGGCTTGGTGGTTTAGAGCACTAGGTCCTCTTCCAGAGGACCCAGGTTCAATTCTAGCACCCACATGCCAGCTCACTACCCTCTGTAACTCCAGCCCCGGGAGACCCTCTTTTTGCCCTCCATGGGTAGTGCACACACATGTTATGTAGACATGCATACAGGCAAAACACACATACACATAAAATATTTTTTAATGAGAAATCTAAGTCGCAAGGTTATATAATTTGTCTAAAGTCATTCAAGTAGCAGTTGGAAATGCCAGGATTTAAACCTGTGTGTTTTACACAGTACACTGATAGAAGCTTTTCCCCCAGAAAGTTGTGCTAAGCCATTTAGTCATATCTTAGTAGTGTTCAGAATCACCATCTTCCACCAGACAATCCTGGTCCACATGTCTACACAGCTTTATTGATGCATCATGCTTCTCACATTACCTGATGCTGATTGACCTTCCCCAAACTTTCAGTTCACTATGAAGCTTCCCCACCAACCTACAGCCTCTGTGATCAGGCCACACTTATGAAAAGAGGCTATTTGGGTTGTTCTATTTCCAATTACGAGGATTTGCTCTGTCTGTGCCTAAATTGAGACAAGACAGAAAAGAAAATCACTTCAACAGCAACTTTTATACTTGAAATAAATACTCTTTAAAATCCAGTCATTAAATGTGCATTAGTCTCTTTTTCAATGGGTTCCTAGAGTGCAGAATAATAAAAATTTTAAGAGGCAGTTCAATGCCTGTTTGGCCTAGTTCCTAGAGTATAGCTACCCAAGCAGAAGTCATCTGTGCCCCCTTCCCCCAGCATACTCCACAAAAAGGCAATTCCTAGAAGAACTGCTTTTGTTTCCAGTAGGTAATTTTAGCTTCTTAGCTTCACCTGTTGGCCACACACACCTGAACCTAACTTAGAGGCAGATCTTTGTCAGAAAAGGTGCTCCGGTTCTTTTTTGCCATGGAGCCACTCACAGCCTGTCTACATGGGGAAGAAATAACAGATAAATGTGAAATGTTGACTTAATTCCAGGACTAAGTGGATCTAAACTCCTGAAGTCTAAAGACAGCCAGAGCCTAGCTCACAGCTTACTGCTTTGGCAAACTACAGTGGCCAAGTGATCACTGATATAAGTGAACTGGACGTGATGGCCTATGACTGCGATCCCAGCACCAGGGAGACAGAGACATGATCAGGAGTTCAGGGTCATCCTCAGTTATATATCAAGCTCAAGACTAGCCTGTCTCAAAACAGAATAATAAAGGACAAACAGGAAAGTCTGGAGCCCTGACTAAGTCTCTATGAATGGAGAGCTCTTCCCCTTGAGTTTTCTTGAGTCTGTGAGGTTATGTCCCTTTTGTGCATCATTAATGATAACTACATTAGCTTCTTAGCTGCCCAGGTTGAAACGACACAATCAACAACTAAGAGTTAAAGGAGATGGCTATTCTGTTGTCGAACAAATAAAAATGGAAGTGAACTATTATGTTCTCTATGGAGCAAAAAAGGCAAAACTTCTAGCACTCACCAGCACTCTCCAGAGCCGCTGCCCACACTCTCTAAGGAAGAGGAGCTTTGAGAAGCAGTGTAGGCTTCCCCACTGGCCCGAAGCTTGTGAGAAACTCAAGCCAGAGTCTGTGCAGAGGGCACCTGGCTCCAAAGAGCGTGCTCTTCTCCCTGTCAGGCAGCTTCTGACAGAATTTCTGTGGAAATACAGGCTGTTCACTGGGGGATGCAGGAAAAGGGTCACAAGTTCAGTTAGACACAGCAGAAAGCTTGTCTTGACATTCATCAGTGAACTTTATATTTTGGTGATACACACATGGAAATAATCAAGTGATATGGTTTGTGGATAAAGATCATCCCTATTTATCTTCCCAAATATATACGTTTTCCCTTATAGTGTGAACAACACAGAAAGTGATGCATTTTCTCCTGTGGTGGTATTGTGTTCCCCAAAATATTGTGCACCCTAATAAATTTATCTGGGGTCAGAGGACAGAACAGCCACTAGACAGACATAGAGGCCAGAAAATGGCGGCACACACGCCTTTAATCCTATCACTTGGGAGGCAGAGATCCATCTGGATCTCTGTGAGTTTAAGGCCACACTGGAAACAGCCAAGCATGGTGACTCACACCTTTAATCCCAGGAAGTGAGCCTTTAATCCCAGGAAGTGATGTCAGAAAGCAGAAAGGTATATAAGGCATGAAAACCCGGAACTAGAAGCATTTGGCTGGTTAAGCATTCAGGCTTCTAGCAGCAATTCAGCTGAGATTCATTTGGATAAGACTCAGAGGCTTCCAGTCTGAGGAAACAGGATCAGCTGAGGAACTGGCGAGGTGAGGTAGCTGTGGCTTGTTCTGTCTCTCTGATCTTCCAGCATTCATCCCAATAACTGGCCTCAGGTTTGATTTTATTAATAAGACCTTCTAAGATTCCTGCTACATTCTCCCTATCAAATATGAACCCAAAGCCTCCTCTCCTCCACTGTAAGTCTACACAGAACACTGCTCCTCAAAGAGAGAAATCCAGAATGGGATCCCCACGGGCTTCACTCAGCCAGCCACCTCACAGACACTTACCAAGAGCACTATTATTCCAAGTATTGATGGAAGGAAACAAAGGATTTACTTCCCTTAAGAGATCTAAATTAGAATTGGGAAGACAGACAGTAAACAAACTATTATGCTCAAATAAATGCTATGGGATGCAACAAAACACAGCAATGAAACATTTGGCAAGGAAATGGAACACCAGAGAAGGCTTTGCAGAGTAAAATCTGGCCAGATATACTGTGGTGATTTGAATAAAAATGGCTCCCATAGACTCAAGGAGTGGAGTTATTGGAGGTGTAACCTTGTTGGAGTAGGTATGGTGTGTGGCCTTGTCACTGGAGGTGGGCTTTGAGGTTTCAGATGCTCGAGCCTGACCATTCTCTCTCTCTCTTCCCGTTTCCTGCGGATCTAGATGTAGAATTCAGGTACCTCTCCAAGTATTGTGTCTACCTAAATGCTGTCATGCTTCCCACCATGATGATAATGGACTGAACCTCTGAACTGAAAGCAAGCCCCAATTAAATATTTTCCGCTTTAAGAGTTGTCGTGGTCATGGCATCTATCCACAGCAATAAAGGTCTAACTAAAACATATACCTAGCAAATACTTAAAAGCAAGCAGCCAGCTACAACCAGAGAAGCTTGAACTGTGGATGTGTTAGAGCAGTGGTTCTCAACTTTCCCAAAGCTGTGACCCTCATGTTGTGGTAACCCCCAACCATAAAACTATTTTCATTGTTACTTCATAACTATGATTTTGCTACTGCTATGAATTGCAATGTAAAATCTGTGTTTTCTGATGATCTTAGGCAACCCCTGAAAAAACTCATAGATTGAAAACCACTATGTAAGAAGGATAAAGCAACCTAAATATGTGGTATAAGAGCTAAACTGCACAACAGATTTTCTGTACAACATACAAAAGAAAAAAGAGAGACTGGGTTTTATTTTGGAGGTAATGAAACTCTACTATTGGCTTATTATCAGAGAATCAGTCTGCTCTAATAGAGATTTTAGTACAATTACTCTGAAATCCAGGGCTTTTTGAAATGGGAAGGTATCAGAGAGGATGTGAAAATAAAGGTGAGGGGCCCATGACCTTTGGCCCCAGGAGAGAAGCAATGTGGGTCTGAGCTAAGGAAATAACAGCAGAGATGGAGACAGATAAAAGGAGTGCTTGGGAGGACAGATTGCCTATGTCTGTATATGGTCTGAAAAGTTAGACAATCAAGAGTGAGAGGTGGCATCCAGTATTTCAATGGTCATGTCAGAGGAGCAGCAGGTGGCAATTGAAGTTCAGGTGTCAGCCCACCAGGAGGAAAATCCCTGATGACTGAATCTCAGATAGACAAGGTCCTGAGACCACAGACTCCATAATGTCTTTTGCTTCTGCTGTGCCTTTCATGGTTGCTGCTGCTATTTTTCTCTGGTATCTGGCATGGTGTGAATGAGATCCCCACTGCCTGCAATGTAGTGTGTTTATCTCATGCAAACATTCTGTTCTAGTGGGCATTTTTATCTGTGGATTATTATGAAGATGGTTTCTTCCTAAGCTGTATTGTCTAATTGATAATTAATAATGTTAGTTTAAATAGTTTCAATAATTAAAAATAAAACAAGGAAGTGTTACACAGCTAGAACCATGAATTTTTATTGAGGAACCATACAGACTGTGGCTAAGGTTAATAATTAATAAAAACAATTGAGTCCCAGTAGCCCAGTTAGCTTAAATTCTTTTAACCTTAATGTTAGGAGATGTGTACATAGGTTTTGGAGTGCATCATAGCTGAAACAAAGCTTTGAAAATAACATAAAGTTAGACTAAGGTGTTTTTTGTCAAATAGCTTTGAGATGAAAAACCCAAGAAGACAATCTAAAGTTTTAGAAAAGCATAAAGTTGAATGAGGAACTCGTTAAGGTCAGGGAACAAGAACAAAGCAGCCCAATTATCATTAGCTATAGTACCTTTCTTGCTAGGACTGGTTGATGACCAAAGGTGATGATTAATTCCTTATACCCATTTCTGCCCTCAATCTCCTGGTATAAGAAACTATTAATGAGTGGGTATGCACCCTAAAGATTTAAAGTAGAGCTGATTGATTGTTTTTCATATACAGTTTCAGTTTGTGATTCCTTTAAGATTCCTTATAAGATTACCTTTCAAGATAAGTAATAAAGTGATTGGTCCTTTTTTTATAACCACAAAATGCAGCTTGCCAGTAAGAGAATATCTTGTTTGATTACATCCTGTTAATCTATAACAAGTTGCTTGGGTATGAATGTATGTGGGATCTTGGAATCATTTGTTTTTCAACTGTAATACATAAAATGCTTAATCAAGTAAGGGATATGGAAAACATGATGTTTTTTACTTGTATTCATTGTAATCATTCACTGGAAAAAAAGAATGTAACAACATTGTAATTTTTATACTGCCTGGAAGATTTTGCTGGGGTATATAAGTTGTAAGGGAAATACTAAAGATAGAGTTAAAAATGAGTTAAATAAAAACTTCAAGAATGAGAGAGTTAGAAGGAGTTAAAATGAAAACATCAAGAATGAAAGAAGTAAATCACCAGGAAAATAAAGAATAGAGAATGCAAAAGAATAAAGAAAAGGTTTGAAGGAAACCATCAAGAGAGTATGTGAGTGTCTTTTTCCCTAACCCCTCAGATAAAAGTCTTAGTGCCTGCAGACTCTGTGGATTCCCTTTGAGCCCCATGCTGCTGGAGGCTGGTCCCCCAGGCAGCGGCACTACTTCTTTCCTTAGTTCACTGAAGAAGGAATACCAGTGAAAATAAAAATGATTGCAATGTTAGTTTTAGATATTTTCATTTTATTAAAACTCTGCTTTCAAGCCAGGCGGTGGTGCATTCCTTTAATCCCAGCCCTTGGGAGGCAGAGACAGGTAAATCTCAGTGAGTTCAAGGCCAGCCTGGTCTACAAGTGAGATCCAGGACAGCCAAGACAGTTACACAAAGAAACCCTATCTCAAAAAAAAAAAAAAAAAAAAGGGAAAAAAAAAAAAAAAGAAAAAGAAAAAAACCTTATTTCTAAAGTGTCTAGGAATTGCTAGAACCAAATATGATTTCATTATCTACAACAATAGTGACAATAGCCTTTGAACATATTGAAAATAACAATCAAGTGAATGAAGGACACATGCTTCCCAGGAGGAGGTATGACAGGAAGAAGTGCACACACCAGGATTAAGAAAGAAAAAGTGGGGATGAGAGCACATTCCTGCAACTGAAAAACAGGACATGCCCAAAGGAATGTGGCCCACTCCTTGGAGTCTCTCTCCAGACATGCTAACTCAGCTCTAAAGGAGTTTTTCACACCTGCTATTCTTTCCCCCAAAGTGAACATTCAGGTTGCTACTGGACCACATGGAAATTCTGGAATCTCCCACCGACAGCACAGATTGCCCAAAGAACACCACTTCTCTTACCCCAGGCATGTGACATATGTGTAAAGAAACCACCACAAAATTCCAACCCCAGAACCAAAGTCCTCTAAGCTATGACACAATGTAGAGAAGAAACAAACTATTCTACTCCCACTGGGAGCCTCTTGCAAAGAGGACAGAGCCAGCCCAACAGTGTGTCATCCTTGCGGCCTTTCCAGCATCTGGTGCTACATTTCCTTACACAGTAGGTGAGTCTCTACTGAGGACTGTAATCTCCCCAACACTCTGTGGGGGACCTGCTCCCACTTTATCCCCCAGGGTACTCTTGAGTGAAAAGTGAGAAATATTTAGATAGAAATATAGAGGGAGAGAGATAGATAGAAACACAGGATAGCCTAGGGAGGTCCTGGGTCAAAACCCACCAGCCCCTTCTGTCTCTTCTAACGGGCTATTTATAGAAATGCCAAGGGGTGGAGCAAAAGACCTCCCCCTAGCACAGCCAAGTGCAGACTCTTCCAAACACCTGGTAACCATGCATGTGGTCAATCCATCCCCTTATGCAGCCCTACTGTGTAAAGCAAGCTCAGATCTCACTAGGAAACCTCTGTGGACCCCAACAACACTCCAAGATCTACTTTACATCCAAATCTCCCCTAGATTTTATAGTTCACAATTTAGTTACTGAAAATCATGGTGATGTCAACCAAGGTCAGGGACCAGTATGTTCAGAGGTAAATATAAGCTCATGTAGCCAGGAAGCATGACCATAAATTGGCAACTCAAAGCCTAACACAAAACAGTAGCTCAGATAAATAAATAAAGAGCTTTTGTCAGGTGAGGACTGATCTGGCTTTCTCTTATTCTGTATTTTGACACCTCCATAAAGACAAAATTTTCTAACTCATCAGAACCATTTGTCCCTGGACTATGTGCACTGTCTGATCTCAAAAGCAGAAATGGCAAGTTCTCCAAATTTTCTATAACAAGTGGAGGCCTACCCATAGAGCTGGTTCACCGTAGTCCACTATACATTAAAATCTTTCTCTAAAGTGAGTATACTAAACAACTGAAAGGAGCCATTTCCATCTAAACTACTCAATAAGGAATATTATACAGTTAATTATGAGAAAGAAAAAGAGAGAAAACAGATGTGTGTCTTTGCAATTTATCCAAAATATCACCCAGGCTTAAATTAATCTTCTTGTAAGTGACTGGGGTTTTATCTGCTTATCTGTTTATTTAATTTTCTTTCTATGGAACACAGAAAAAAATTCACATGAGATTCAATAAGAATGTTTAGTTTCAAGTGCGTTGAAGGAATGAGCATTCTTATTTACTGTCTGTGAAATCATATGCCACACCTGACCAGAAGCTGGGATATCAAGAGTTAATTGTAATTTGGGCAGCCAGCTTGCATTTGCCACCATCCTCAGACCTTGTCACCAGGTCCTTTAAGGGTATAAAGGCTCAGAATGGTCAAACATTGACACTAGACTCAAGGCTCCTTTTTAAGTTTCTAGTTTCTGCTACAATGATACTCTGTTTGTACAAGGGAGCCTTGAGAAAGTTAAAGAATCCTTGCCTCTTCCCATCTAGATTATAAGTGGATGGGTTTTGAGGCTACTATGGAGTACCAAGGAAATTCTGGGTACTTAGGTATTTATAATTGAATGCTGGAGACCATGAAGTACACAAGCCAGTATTAAGATAAAAAAGAAGCATCCTGAGACAAAGAACCAAAGCTCTCCTGACAGTGTTCCTTTGTCCTTACCTCCTCTTCATCTACCACATACGCTGGATGAGCCTGGGAGAGGTGAAAGTAGTGGACTGGGAATGGTGCAGACATATCATTTGATCGTTTTGAAGCCTACACATTCACTATGGAAGCTGAAGGACCCGGTGAGTAGAGCTAGGCTCAGGACGTGTCTTGACCCACAGGAAAGTAAATTACCCTGTGCCTAGTAAATTCTAGCCAACTCTTCTTGCTGTTCATTGACTTACCATTCTGGCAGCTGGGACAGCATGGAATGACGATACCTGGGCTGTAATGCATACTTCTCTTTCAAGAGACCCTGCTGCCATGAGCTGAGCTTCCAGTGTTGCTAGCATTTGGCTTATGCATGCATTTGTGTGTGTGCATAAGGAGTAGCAGAGGGAGACTGTCCCTCTGATTTCATTTATAGATAGAATTAGCTGTAAGCAGCCATTTAGCTTAGTTGCTTATAAGCTGATAAAATTTAGCATTCTGAACACTATAAAAAGAAACTGCCTCTAAGAAAGTCTGTGTTCTTGTAAGACTTGGAATTGAAGGCAGAATAAGAAACTAAAACTGGAACTCAAAGTTTTGTAATGGTGACTCACTGATATCATAGAAAGATAGCACTGATCTAATCAAACCATTAAAACAGATTCTGTACACATAGTGACTAAGGAAGAATCGGTTAGCACAGGAAAGGGGCAAGGGCTCATGATTCAAATAGAAACATTGAGTTATGTTTCTTAGGAAAAGTTCATTACTTCCTAAGAATCTTAAATATTATCATCATCTCAGTAGCTTTAGGCAGATAGCAAAAAGCTTGATTTCTTTCCAGAAGGCATCTGTCTTAGTTACTAATGCTGTGATGAAACACCATGTCCAAAAGCAAGTTGGGGAAGAAAGCATTTATTTGGCTTACACTTCCAAATCTTGGTCTATCATTGGAAAGCCAGGGCAGGAACCTGGAGGCAGGAGCTGATGCAGAGGCCATGGAGGGGAGCTGTTCACTGGCTTGCTCCTCATGGCTTGCTCAGTCTGCTTTTTTTTATAAATTTATTTATTTATTTTTTAAATTACACTCATGATATTCATTAATTACACTCATGATATTAATCACATTTGTGGTATTCATATATTACATTCACAGTATTCATTCAATTATATATATATATATATATATATATATATATATATATATATATATATATTTTAAATGCCAAATGTCATTTATTAAGGGGGGGGGTCTTAAATACAGGCTTACAGCACAATGGGAGGACCCTGGAGGGCAGAAGTTCGCTACTGATATTTTACAATCTTGCTTCTAATCTGTTAATGCCCATTATTCAGGACACACAGACAAGGAACTTCTCTTAAGCATTCAGGAGGGTGGAACCTGGCAGGGAATTAGCATAGGGAGGATATCAAGGTCAAGGTGCGCAAGCAAGGCAGCAGTTACCCAAAACGGGGGCCAGGGCCCTACAGGTCCCCCTTTTACTAAAAAATGAGCTTCTGACTTGGGTTGCATGGGGACTTCAGCAGGTCACCTTACCCGTCATGGAGACGCCTGCCCAGGCCACACAGGTGCTCTGTCTTAGGTTGGTGAACGCCCCCCAGGCATTACCCGTCTCTGAATACTCATTTTCATACAGGCTCAATCGTGTGTGAGCTGCATAGTTAATTGCTGCCAAAGATCTCAAAGTGGCACTGGGCTTGCAATCTGTGTGTTCGATACAGAAAAGACCAACAGAGGTCCTATCTCACCCATAGCCCAGAACCACCAGCCCAGGGATGGCCCCACCAACAATGGGCTGGGCTCTCCTACAATCACTAATTAGGAATATGTCCTACAGGCTTGCATGCAGTCTGATCTCAGTAGTTCTCAATTTGTGGGTCATGACCCCCTGGGGGTTCAAACAACCCTTTCACCACCTAAGACCATTAAAAAACAAAGATACTTACACTATGGTTCATAACAGTAGCAGAATTACAGTTATAAAGTAGCAACGATGTTGCTTGAGAATTTCTCTCCCAAGTCCGCCAGTCCCGGAGCCGACTTACAAAATAAACACACAGACTCTTACATTATTTAAACTGCTTGGCCATTAGCTCAAGCCTATCATTGTCTAGCTCTTACTCTTATATTTAGCCCATTTCTATTAACCTCTACTTTGCCATGTGGCTCATGGCTTACCAGTACTTTACATCTTGCTTCTTCTCGCGGCGGCTCCAGCCAGTCTCCTCCTCCACCTTCCTGTTCCCTCAATTCTCCTCTCTGTTAGTCCCGCCTATACTTCCTGTCTGGCTACTGGCCAATAAGTGCTTTATTAACATATTTGTCATACAGAACATCCCACAGCACTACAAAAATAATTTTATACTTGGGGTCACAACAACATGAACTGTATTAAAGGGTTGCAGTGTTAAGAAGGTTGAGAACCACTGCTTTAGAGGCATTTTCCCATCTGAGGTTTTGTCCTCTCAAATGACTCTAGCTTGTATCAAGCTGACTTGAAACTGGCCAGCACAGTTTCACAAAACCAGGATCAGGTGATGGACACAAAAGAGGAGAAAGTGAAGGCCAAGCTTCGCAAAGACACACAAAAAAGAAAAGAAATAGTATTTGTTCAGGAACATTTACTGACCCAGAAGCCTGACTTAAGCATCCAAAATTATTGTCTCTTTTGGTTTCGTGAGGTTAGATTAGTGGTTTTCTAACTTTAAAAAGTCACTTTTTTTTTTCAAGGAAGACATTAAGCAAAAGTATAAACAATCAACTTGTTTAATGTGCTTTAGTTGGAAAGCATCTGTGATGAGGTAAGTGGGGTGATTGAGACCCTACTCCTCACCACAGCCTCCACCAGCCCCAAGAAATTCTACACGTCCTGTGAAGCCAGGTGTGAAAATCATGCAAGGCTTGATAGAGAACACAACAGAATAAAATGAAGTCAAAACACCACAGTAGGAAAAACATAAAATGATAAAGTGGCAGTCATACACTGACTGCTACACCTGAGGAATCAGAGTTGACAATGCTCCCAGGTTATTTTTCTATCTCTGTTGTTGTAAAGAATTAGTTAATTGATTTTCACTTACCAGTCAGTGTATGTATGCCTTCTGGACAACAAGGCCATATTTTCCCAGAACCTTATAGCATCTTTATTATTGTCTCAGACTCTCTAATCGGAAGATGGATTCTCTTAACTGCTGACTCTCTGGTTGTAAACTCTCCAACTGTAGCAAAACCATAATTCATTGTAACACTGGCTTGGAAAAATAAAATAAAATCTGAAGAGGACTAAATGGCTTAAATCAGGGAAAACAAAGCCCTCACATACTGATGTAAAACCTTTTAGTTCAGGAGCCCTTAGGAAAAGAAATAAAAGACATAAACTATTAGAATTAAATTGAGTTATAAAATTCCAATAAGAATTTTGTTTGTACTAAGGCACTTCCTTCCCTGGTCCACTAAGTTTAATCCCAAAGTCTAAAAAATGAAGAACGGTTCTGGCAGCTCAACTGTTTACATGCTCAGTCCCCAGCTGGTGGCAATGTCTTACAAAGTTGTGTAACTTTTAGGAAGGGAATACTAGAGGGAACAGTCACTGGGGGCAGGTCTTCATGTTTACACCGCAAACCTGATTCCACTGAGGAGACATGAACAAGCAGCTGCTAACCCCACCCCACCCTGTGTCCTCCATAGAGCAGCTTGCCTCCTTTGTGCCTTGCCTGCCATGATAACTGTGTCTGCTCAAATCATAAGCCATAATAAACTCTCCCTTACGTTGCTTTTTGGTCACCTTAACAAGGAAAACAGCGAATATGAGAACATTTCCCATGACTCCTCTTGTGATAAATTGATGGTGCTGTTAGAAAACGTCCAGCGCTACATCTAATGCTCATGTAACCTGGCCTCACACACTGTCTAATGTACTGTCACAACCTAAGCAATAGCTCAGCACCCACTCCTCACTGTTCCTTAAACACCACTATTTTCACATCTACAGCCTCTCAGAGCTCACACATGCCTGTCACCCAAACACAAACACTGCTCAGGAACCAACCACACAGCATTCCTCTTTTGAGTAGCCAACCCCAATATGACATGTAGTCTGTGAGCCATGTCCCAGACCATAAAATCCCATAGTTCCTACCACACACCCTGTCCCTTGGGCTCTTAGTTCTATAGCCCAGTCACTATTTCCCTTACACTGTGGACATGTCAGACCCCAAACTTCTGATCTCTCATTATGCTACCCTATCTGGCAGTGTCCATCATTATACTGCACCCATGTGGAACACAAAAAAAAAATTTCTGGAATAAACGAGTGTATGCGTCTTTTCAATTTCTCATCTGCTTATAGAACAGTGCAGAAACTTATACAAGAGAAATATGGACAGACTCTGTCTTCCCTCAACCACCCACACTCACGAGCCTTTCCTTGACTGTCATTCTGTTTGTTTTACTTTGTTGTTTATCTCAGGACACACTCTGATTAGCCTTTAATTTGTTGTAATAAATCTCCATTATCCCTGACATTACTTAGAATGCATGGCTGCCTGATTAGTTAAGGCAATGATTTATAATAAAACCGCCCTAGAGTGCATACTTCCCTTCAGTACCCATGACCCTCCCAGTTTCACTGAAGGCTTTATTCCAAACAAGTTCAAGCTCTAGCTGTAAAATAACCATACTAAAGTGCCAAAGAAAGAGGACAATGTGCATTTTTAGCCAAATATTCCTAGACAGGACAATCAAAATCTGGTGGTACACAGTGAATAATTTCATCCATATTAAAACTCATGCTGAGGCTTGTTTCTCAGTGTGATGCAATGGTGCCGAGCAGTGGCAGAGTCTTTAACAGGGACTAATTTGTCCTAAGATCAGACTACTTCTTGCATGAGAGGATTAGTTATCCAGACAGCAGGTGAGTCTGGCATCTTCTTTGCTGTCTTGCACTCCACTTTCTGCCATGGATTGGAGCAGAACATAGAACATGGCCCTCACCAGAAGTCATTCACTCACCAGAACCACACTCTTGGACTTGCAAATTCATGAGCCAAATGAACCTCTTTACTTTGCAAAGTATCCATTCTCGGGGATTCTGTTATTGTTCACAAAACAGACAATAACTTTTGCTAATGCAGAACATGATAAAGTACAAAGAAAGCCAAGGGCCATTGTCTCACCACTAGCTTGCCAATGGCCTACTCTC
The DNA here is from genome assembly GCA_902168425.1 of Peromyscus attwateri. NCBI lineage: Eukaryota > Metazoa > Chordata > Mammalia > Rodentia > Cricetidae > Peromyscus > Peromyscus attwateri. Next base: position 52,643 of record CABHPP010118184.1, read on the forward strand.
CCCTGCATATGAGTTGATAAGCCAAACATACTCTGCCAACAGATGAGGCAAACACAATAGAATTTTGAGATAATCCTATCTATGATGGAACAGAAAGTGATGTCCTCACTCTGATCTTCCAGCTTACTAGCACACTAAGCAACATGAAAAAGTAAGAAAGGTAAGAGTCTCAACAGAATGCACACTTCACAATGGTCAGCACGTGAGTACATGCAATCTGTGACTTGCCCAAGCAAAAGAAACAGCATCAGCAGACTTTAGAACTGCCCAAGCCCTAAACATTCCCTCCCTAAACTTTCTTAAGTTTTGTATTCACCTATAGTATTCAGACTCATTGCTGTGGGGCTTCTGAGAGAAAAGGATCCATTCAGCAGACTATGTGGTGAGCCACAAGAGTATGTTATAAGGAGTCCAGCTGTGTATTAAAGCTCTACCTTGACCAAGCCAAGGGTCAGTCAAGTGGCAAGCCATCTAGCATAGACTATTTGGTGTTACACAGCTTAATATTCAGCTGTGCCTTGTTATGAATTTCTTGTGCTCACAATTCCCATAGAATTCGTGTATGAACTTCCTACTCAGGCCAGTACTTGGATAAGGTCACATAGGCAGAGCAAGCAGGTGGTAGATGCATAGCTTTGTTCCTTGTGCAAATGAAGCTCAGCCCATTCCCTTGCCTTGAGGCCTAAGTGGTTCTCCAGAGCAATTGAGTGAGAACAAAAGAGATTTTTACATATCAAGGTGGAAGGTAGGATGGAGCAACATTCCTGAGGAGGCTGAGAACTGTTTGGCCAGGGGAAGAAGAAACAGGCATTTTCTGTAGAGGCAGACAGAACGACA
>CABHPP010118185.1:5113-27951 GCA_902168425.1 Peromyscus attwateri
CACACAGAGAGAGAGAGAGAGAGAGAGAGAGAGAGAGAGAGAGAGAGAGATCCTTCAGGGCTGAGGAGATAGCCCAGTTGATAAAATACTTGAATCATGAACATGAAGACCTGATTTCAGCACCCACATAAGTAAGGCAGGTGCAGTGGCATTTGCAGCACCAGTGTTGGGAAATAGGAGTCAGCTGGATCCCTGGGCCTCACTGGCCATCCAGCCCAGCACACTGACTGAGATCCAGACCCGTGAAAGACTTTATATATACACAGATGCACTCTACAGAGGCATACCTCCAAGGACCCACCTTCTATAACCAGGCCCCACTTCCTAATAGCTACGAACTGTCCCTTGGTTCACCCTAGGTGAAGCCAGCACCCTCCTGTTCCAATTACCTCTCAATAGTGCCACCTGCTGGAGACCAGGTTTTTCACATGTGAACTGGGAAACACTTCTCATGGAAGCATTGGCCCAGGACTGCATTTCACTACTCTAAGGCAGATAAATAGGTAGACTCTGCTTAATGCCCAGGATTGGTCCTGAAGCGCTGTGGGTGTCACCTCCCATCTCCTCTGGGTGAATCCACTGTAATACAGCACGTCACTGGGGAATGGACAGACCCAGGAAATCAGCTCCATGAAATAGATGCATTTTTATTTGTTAGGGTTTTTTATTGTAAGGGACAGAACCTCAATCCAACAAGGTTAAATAGAATAGAAATTAGTGTCAGGAACGGAGAGGGCGAGGGTGTCACGTTATAGGAAACAGGCTTCAGGAACAGCTGTATTGAGCCACTCAATTGTTGTGATCAGAGTTGTCTCTTCCTCCCCCTCTCTGTTTCTCCCCCTCACTTCTTTCTCCATCTCCTTTTCAGTGCCTTGCATAGTTGCAGGGACTTTATGTATAATATAAGCATGATTGCTCACGGTAACTTAAAAATCCCACATGCAAACATTTCACTCCCTCTGCAGCTCTAGAGATGCATCGGAAAGGTCAGGAAATGTCTGGGATGCAACTGGGGAGTCAGTCATGGGTCATCTTGTGGGTTGGTTTGCTATCATGAATTGATTCTTGCTAGAACATGATAGTCCTTTTAAAGAAAAAAATAGCTGCTCTTGGCGAGGGTAGTTGGGGAGACTTTATTCAGGGGGAGAGCCTCTTAACAGGGTGTAGGGACACTGAAGTGGGTTTGGCAGTTGAGGAGAGGCATTGGACTCAACTCTAAATACACCAGGAAAAGTGGGATTTCCCAGTCAGGGAGCAGAGTGGTGGGCAGTGTCAGTGGTTGGAAAATGACTAAGAGAAAGCATCATCCATGAGGGGTGACTCAGCTAACCTGATCTAAGAGGGCCCTCGCTAACACAGTGAAACCTGAGTGGTGGGTGTCACGGTGTCCTATTAGGAGTTTCTATTGCTGTGGCAAAACATCATGACCCAAAGCAACTTGGGGAAGAAAGAGTTGATTACACTTGGTCATCATAGTCCATCATTGCAGGAAGTCAGGGCAGGACCTGGAGCAGAGACCAGGACCGGTGCTGCTTACTGGCTTGCTCCCCATGGCTTGTTCCGCCTACTTTCTTATACAACCCAGGACCACCTGCCCAGGGGAGGCCCCTCCCACAGTGATCTGGGTCCACCCTCATCAATCATTAATCAAGAAAATGTCTCACAGAATTGCTACCAATCTGATGGGGACATTTTCTCAACTGAAGCTCTCTTTTTCCAAACGACTGTAGCTTGTGTCACATTGACAAAACCAAACAACCAAACAACAAACAAAACAACAAACAAACCTAGCCTCCCTCCACCCCCCCAAAAAAAACCCAACTGGCCAGCACACCTGGGGAAGAGGATTCAGAAGAGTCTCCTGAGTGGCGAAGCAGGAGCGGAGACTTCATCCGTTCCCTCATAATGTGTGCCCTCCAGAAGAGACAGAGCCCCGTGGACAAGTATGAACAAGCATCTGGGGCCATGGTGAGGACTGTTCAGAGTGAGATTTGGAGATGTGATCTCATCCAAACAAAACACACAGGTGACACACAGCAGGAGAAGCTAACTGATGCAAGGGTCATTTAAAACCAGTGTTTCCCTTGGGGCTGCAGAGAGGACTCAGTGCTTAACAGAATATACTGCTCTTGCAGATGACCCAAGTTCAGTTCCCAGAACCCCGGTAGGACTGCTCACAACCACCTCTTAACTCCATCTCCAGGGGAACTGACACCCTCTTCTGGCCTCCACAGGCAGCTGCACCCACATGTACATACCCACAAACAGATAATATAGGCATACCTACTCATAATTTTTTAAAAAGGAAAATAAACATTAAAAATTAAAATTAATCCTTCCTAATGTCCACATAGTTGTACATGCTTCAACTGGCTTTGAGAAGTAGAATGTCCAAATTTTCACCGAGTTTTCAGAGGTGTGAACACAGAGGCATTAGTTCATCTTTTTAATACATGTTTAGTTCTGCCTACATTGAGTGATGTCCTCAACATTAGAGGACCCACAGAGAGCTGCTGAGATTGCTATTTTTATGTGTGGTATGTGGTGCTGGTGGTGAAGGGCCTTGTGCATGTTAGGCAAGCACTCTGCCACTGAGCTACATCATTTTTGTGATGTGTAATTACAGGATAAGGTTTACATCCTTGTGGTCTCAGCAGTTAAGAGCATGTACTGCTCCTACAAAAGACCCGACTTTGGCCCTCAGCACCAATGTTGGGAGACTCACAACTGGTTGTAACTCCAGTTCCAAAGGATCTGATGCTATATTCTGTCTTCTGCAGGCACATACACACAGCTCCACATATTCACATAAACACATTTATGGACATACATAAACAAATTTTTAAAATTAAGATTATTCCTTGAGATTTACATGCAATGTATTTTGATCATATTCACCCTCCTTTCTCCAACTCTTTCCAAATCCACATGACTCCCTTAATACCAACTTTGTTTGTTTGTTTTTCCTCATCAAGGCTGATTTGTGCTGCCAATTCTTGGATATGTGGTTTTCCATTGGAGCCTGGCTGACTTCTCAGGGGCTACACTATCAGAGAAAACTGACCTGACCCCCACCCCTTCTTCTCCCTGCAGCTAAGAACTGACAATATCTCCTCAACTGGGGGGAGACTTTAAAAATGATTTGTAGCATTGGTGGGGAACACCCCTCCCCACATTTTTATTTGTAATGTAAGTCACACGTTTGTGATTTCAGTCCAATCTACTCACCATAAAGTTGAGTAATCTGCCTGCCTGTGTGTGTATGTGTGTGTGTGTGTGTGTGTGTGTGTGTGTGTGTGTACTACCAGTTATATATATGTGCAGGCATTTATACATGTACACGTGGAAGCCAGAGGACAACCTTACCTGTTGTTCCCCCAGCATCATCTACCTGGATGTGGGACAAGGCTTCTCACTGGCCAGCCAGCCCGCCCTGGAGATGCTCCTGTCTGTCTCTCTGGCCTGGGGATTATAAGTACGCACCACCACTCCCAGCTGTGTCTTAAGTGACTGCTTAGGTCTTTGTGCTTCTTAGGCAAGCACTTTAACAGCTGAACCTTCACCCAAGCTCTTCTCCTGGAGTGGTCTTCCTTTCCTCAAAATGCTTCTATTGTAGTTCTTGTGACAGAGATAAAAGTTGACTCACACACCAGCCATGCCAGGGGACACACTGGTGACTAGACGTGTTCTGACAAAGCTCCTCGCTGGGCTTTAGTTTATTGTGGTGTTTCTTGGAATCCTCAGGACAAACTTGCTGTGTTGGTACCGTTGGCTGTTTTTTGTTGTTGTTGTTGTTGTTGTTGTTTTCCGAGACAGGGTTTCTCTGTGTAGCTTTGCGCCTTTCCTGGATCTTGCTCTGTAGACCAGAATGACCTCAAACTCACAAAGATCCGCCTGCCTCTGCCTCCCAAGTGTTGGGATTAAAGGCATGCGCCACTACCGCCCAGCCTGTTGCCTGTTAACTCACTTCACAGATGGAGAAGCTGGGGCTTCTGTTCTGTCTTGGGATTCTCATTGTGGGAAGTGCTTCAGAGTCCTGTGTTATGGGGCTGGGTCTTGAATTCTGTCCCCAGTATCCATGTGAGAAGCTGGGTGTAATGGTGTGTGTCTATAATTCCAGGACTTAGGAGGCAGAGACAAGCACATCCCTAAGGCTTGCTGGCCCCTAGTCAAGCAGAGTTAGTGAGATCCAGGCCCATTGAGAGACCTTGTCTTAAAAAAAGGGGGGAGGGGAGAGTGATTGAAGAAGATAATCTGAGATCCCGAGGAAGATAACGAGAAATTGACCTCTGGCCTCTACATGCACATAAACAAACGTGAGCATGTACACACACACACACACACCACAAGCAGATTACTCAACTTTATGGTGAGTAGATTGGACTGAAATCAAGCATGGGTGTGCACATAAACAGACACACAGACAAACACACACACATACTTCTGGATAAAAAAAATATATCCATCTTAGTTATAGGTAGGAACACAGCCTTCTTCCCCACCTAAGACACAAAGTCCCCCTCTGAGAGCCAACAGATGGACAAGTTCACTGTCAAGTTCTTGACCTCCACAGAGTGGACAGATGAGGTCATCTGAAACATTCTCAGTGAAAGGTTTAAGAACAGAACCAGCAGGCCTAAGCCAGGGAACAAGAGAGGATCAATGCTTCATGAATGCAGTCATGGGGCTCTGTCCAAAGGTGGGACACAGTGGACAGGGGACTGAGGACTGGCTAGACCACAAGGTAGTATTCAGGAGGTCGCCATCCTGGGAAAGCAACATCTGGTGTCAAGCTTGCCCAAGATCATAGACCTCAGCAAGGTTGACCTCAGTGTCTCAGTCAAAGCCTGGCAAACCTGGGCTGCTAATTCTCTGCAGTGTCTTTTCATGGGCGACCCTGCAGGGACAACTGTGCTAAGATCTTTTCAGGCCTCGCCAGCCTTGAGGTCCCGAAGTTCAGCTTCTTGTAACACATTGTGCATCTGCCACAGCCTCTGTTCCCTGCTGGCCTTTTGGAGATGGCTGGGGCCACCGTGGTGCTGCAGTTGACATGGCAACTGGGCCAGGTATGAGCTCACATACACAGCGTTTATTGCTCAAGGTGTTAAAAAACAAATCACATCTTTAAAAGGTCAACGTGGTTGGGACTAACTATGTGAGCATGGAAACACAAGGGCTGGGGTGAGCTGGTTCATTATTCTTGGAATTGGAGAAGTCCTATGGCCTCATTGCAGAGTGCTGGGAGCGCAGAATGAGAAGCAAAATCATCTGCGATGCCGCAGTGGGCAACCCTCCATGCTGTGTGCATCCCTCCGGGAAAGGAGCACTCATGCTCCATGTTTGCTTGCATGTTTCATCATTCATTTTCTCTCTTCCTCCCTCACTGAACTGCATTAAGGTTGAATGATGCTTTGTACTGTTTCTTTGGCCTCTCATCCCCAAATCCACATGCACGGGGAGTTAGTCACAGATTTACTAGAATCAAGAGATGTGGCCTTTAGGGAACCAACTTGACAGGATTTTGAATCACCATATACACATACCTCTGGATGTGGCCATGAGGGTGTTTCCAGGTCTAACTGAGGAATGTGGGTGGTGCCATCCATGGTCTGGGGTCTGAATAAAAAACAAAGTGAGCTGATCACCCAAATTCATCTCTCTGCTTCCTGGCTATGGCTGTAATGTGAATAGCCTTATACCATTGCCGCCATGCCTCCTTCCCTGTTATGACAGACTGTGTCCTCAAACTGTGAGCTGTGAGCCAGCACAAGCCCTCCCTCCCTCTCCACCTCAAGTTGCTTTGGTCATGGATTTTGTCATGGCAGTGAGAAAAGCAGCTCCCACAGGAGGTGGTGATGTTACAGTGACTGCTCTCTTGTCTATAGAATTAGTGTCCTCAGAAGATGCTCTGGCCCTTTCTGCTGTGGGACAGCATATAGAAGGCACCATTTCTGGAGAACAGGTCCTCACCGCACACTGAATCGGTAGACAGTTTCATCTTGGACTTCCCAACATCTAGGACTCTGAGCAATCTGTTTCTACTGTGTGTAAATTGCCCAGACTCTGATGTTTTTGTATAGCACCCTGAACAAGTGAAAGGCTGTGTCTGACATGGCTTTAGGAGGAAGACATTGCTCTTGTTGGGACAGCCAGCTCAAAAACCTAGATATACTTGGATCATCATGAGAATTACTATAAGATACTGATATCACCTACCACTAGAAGGTTTTTCTATGTCTTTGTGTGTAGCCTGCCAATACACGTTGGGGGAAACAAAGGTATACTGCAGTTGGTAGCTGTGGTAGTTGTCTTTGTCAACTTGACATGATCTAGAATCCCCTGGGAAGAGAGACGTCTCAATGAGGTGCTCTCTAGACATCTAGAACAGGTAGGCCTGTGGACATCTGGGGGGATTGTCTTGATTATGTTCACTGATGAGAAGAGAAGCAGCCCACTTTGGGGGTGCCTTTCCTTAGTCTGGGTTCTGGACTGCGTAAGAGTGGAGCTGAGCACAGGAAGCATGCATCCATCCTCTCTGCCGTTGGCTGTGGCTGTGATGTGAACAGCTGCTTTACTTTCCTCCCACCCTGACCTCCCTACAGTGACAGACTGTAACTTGCAGGAGCTAAAATAAACCTTTATTTTTTTTTCCTCTCAAGTTGCCTTTTTTCAGAGTATTTTCTCACAGCCACAGAAATATAACTAGTACAGTAGCCCAGTTGGTCGGGTTCTTGGCTGCTGTGCATATAATCCAGTTCTTGATCACCAGCATTGAATAAAACAAACACAAAACCCAAAGCCACACTACAGTCATCCTAGCCGTAGGGGAAGACACCAGTGTGGTAATATTATTGGGTGTGTGTGTGCTCTTTTTTGAATAAGTTCCCCTCAGTGCACATGAGAGGACAGAGGGGAGTCAGGCCGCAGGAGCAAAGTCTGCTGCCCCACCACGGCTCTGCTGCTTCTTCTCCATCATCTCTCTGTGATCCTGACCTTCTGTGGGTGGCCTACTGTGTGAGGATGTCCCCACCATGGTTTCCTGCTTTCCCTGAGTCATGGGACCCAGGTGCTTCTTTGTTGCTGGGCTCTTAGTCTTGTGAGTCCATCTCCACTGCCAGTGTGTCCTCTCCAGCCCAATGGGACCACTGTGTCCCCATTGCCAGTGTGTCCTCTCCAGCCCATGGGACCACTCTGTCTTGGATGCAGTGATTTGGTTCCATGCTGAGCCGTGTACGCAGCACCATCACCAGCACAATAGAGGTGATCCACAGGGGCTTCAAGTCCAGGGAGAGCCTCCCCAAGAAACACCATGAATTCGGAAGACAACAGAAGACAATATTCTAGGGGGGATGAGATGATTCTTTGAGATAACACAGCAGGTGAAGCAGCTATGGGTGGGGTCTGAATATGGTTCACCTAGGAACAGGGATGTATGACTGCTTTCTGTGAAAAACGTCTACAAATATGTGCCCATCACAAAAGGAGAAAGTTAAAACTGAATTTATAGTGTAACAATCAAGAAAGATGCAGCTATTTTAGGCAAATAGTTGAGGTTATGAACAGACTTTTGGCAACTGGCCAAGTTCCTTCTGACAGGGCTGTTTTTGTTTGTTTTGTTTTAGTTTTCTGAGTCAATTAGCTTAAAAGCCCAGGGGAAGACAACCATAGCCCCAGTCTCCATTGGAAGGCACCCATAGGCTCAAATCCAAGCCACAGGAGAACTCCTGAAACCTGAGGCTTCCATGCTTCAAGTCATCTGCTTTGTCAGAAGCCAACTGCAGTTATAAGGTGGACTCTGTGTGTGTGTGTGTGTGTGTGTGTGTGTGTGTGTGTGTATGTGTGTGTGTACGTGTGTGTACAGGTATGTGTGCAAAAGTGTTCTTCCTCATCCACTCTACTCTTTGATTTTTGAGGCAGAGTCTCTCACTGACCAGGATCTCCTCAAGTAGGCTGGGCTGGCTGGCCAGCAAGCCCTGGGGATCTGCCTGTCTCTGCTTCCCCAGCTCTGGGATTACAAATGTGTTCTGTAATATCCAGGTTTTTCTGTGTGTGTCAGGGACCAAACTTGGATCTTCATGTTTATGTGGCAAAGCACTTTACCAAAGGAGCCACTCCTCAGTCCCAGGAGTTGATTTCCAGCGAATGTAGACCATGGTGTCACCTTTGTCCTGGGTGTTTAAAAATGGACCAGGAAAAAAAAATGGACCAGGAAATGCTCCTCTGTGTCTCAGATGCACTGTAGTTGACTGAAGAAGGCAGTTACCCAGATGGCTTTAAATCTGAGAAAATGAAAGTCAACCAAAGTGAGTTTGGACTGGACCCTGGCACACACCCCTCCTTTTCAGTTCATCCAAGGGCACCCCTAAGTTCAACAAGGTTCCCAGGGACTAGCTAAGACAAGCTCCCACCCCCACCCAAGGCTGCCACCACAGACTAAATGTTCAGGAGTTCAGGCCTCTGTCACTATTTTTATATGTTTCTCTGTCTGAACTGTGAATCTGCTCACCATTCATGTCAGGGTATTTTTACTCAAGGGCTGTGGATCAAGGCTGTTGGTTGTTATTTTTTTCTCTAACCCTTTTAGGTATTTTAGGTGTCTAGATGTTTGTGTTCTCTGCTGCCCCCTGTTGCTCTTGACTGAGAACAGCTGGGTTTCCTCTGAAGGCAATTCTTAAAATAACAGTGACTGAAGGTCTTTCAGGAAAGGAGGACATTGGGTTCCTGGCTGTGACTGGCCAGTGACACTGGCTTTAAATGAGAACTGAGCTAAACAGGGACCAGCAGACACAGGACGTCCAGGGCTCATGGAGGAAGTGGACAGTCGCGAGCCCCTCTCCTGTTGCTGGGTTCTGCTGTTTTGGGGTTCCAGTGTCTGGTTACCTTCAGTTATGCAGATATCCTCTTATTTCCCCGTCGTCCAAGGTCGTGAACTAGAACCTGGAGCTTGCAGGGTGGAGGGAGTGTAGGGGCACAGTGAATGGGGAGTGTTCTGAGTTCTAGGGTGTCTTGGTTTCTTTTCTGTCTCTGTGGGGAAACACTCTGTCAGAAGTAACTCAGGCGAAGAAGGCTCACACTTCAAGGTATCATTCATCAGGTGGAGTTTGAAGCAGCAGGTCAAACTGTTTCCACAACTGTATCCACAGCCGGGAAGTAGTGAACAATGAACTCACCCAGCTGCTCAGCTTCCGTTCTCCATTTATATAGCCCAGGATCCCTGCAGGGAATGACGCCACCCACTGAGGGCCAGTCTTCTAACCTTAGCTTAGTAAGGTAATCCCCACAAGCCAGCTCAGAGACCCATCTCCAGGGTGACTCTAGTCTGGCAGGTTGACAACACTATCACATGGAGTTAGACTATTTCTCCAACTAGAAGCCTCAACTCTTAGCATCAGTGACTTGAAAACATCACTCAGCCGCCCCCCCTCCCCCCAGTATCTATGAGATTTGAGCTCTGGTAGAACCTGATTCCAGGTTTGGGTGAGAAGAACCACATGATGACACGGTGCACAGCATGTCTGTCCTTCGTCTTTTTCAGTCTTTACAACACGCTTGTGAGCCACTCTCCAAGAGAACCCCATTTTATAACTAGAAAGTTGAGGGGCAGAAAGAGACTCAAAGGCACTTGCTACTAACCCTGGCAGCCTGAGTTGGATCCCTGGGTCCCACATGTGGAAGGAGAGAAGCAACTTCTGCGAGATGTCCACTGACCTCCACACATACACGGTGTGTGTGTGTGTGTGTGTGTGTGTGTGTGCATGCATGTGTGTGTGTGTATGTGTGTGTGCATGTGTGTGTGTGGTTGTCGTATGTTTAATACATGAGAAAGTTGTATTTAAAAACAAGAACATTAAAATTGAAGGGTTAAGCATTCCAATACAGGGTTAGCATAGCATTTGAAAGATGTTTCTGCTTGGTTTGTTTATTTTGTATTTCTTGTTGTTTTTGGAGCTGCAAACAATGGAAAACTCACTAAAAGAGACTTCACCATAAGGGGCATTGTCTTCTGTCATGCTTCTTCGTGGTAAATGGCCACAGGGATATTTTGATTTGCCAATGCAGGAGTATTGCTGAGAATCACATTGAGTCATACCTTGCCACCCTGTTTCCTGCACAGGCTTGCAGACCCCTCCTTTCATGGTAGAAGAAGGCTGCCACAGCTCCAGGTGTCATATTCTCATACAGTCCAAATCAAAGGCCTTCTCCTTACATTCCGATCCAAGGAAACAGCTATTCTAGAAGACGCTTTATGCATAGCCTGGTCTAAGGCAGTTCTCTGAAGATTGCCCAATGTTAGGGTGATGCTGTTCATCCAGCCACATTCTGAAGTGAGTCACATGCTAAGGGAAGAGGTAAGACTATATATAGTACACGATGGTGTGTGACTCGTGGCCAAGCTTTAGTGGTAACAGTGGGGTTCATGGGAAGCAGAGGTTCTGCCACACTGGAGCACTTGCTCCTAGACCATAGGTTTCAGTTAGAGTCTTTCTTGTGATCGGTGGTCAGGTCTTCCTTCCTTTTATCTCCCCCTTTTTATTGTATGTATGTGTGTACTTATGTGTGTGAATGTACATGTATATGTACAGTTTTTATTGTATGTATGTGTGTACTTGTGTGTGTGAATGTACATGCATATGCACAGTATGTGGGGCCAGAGGACAACCTCAAATGCTGTTATTCAGCTGATGGTCATTTTGGGGTGTGGCAGGGGGGGCAATACTTTCTCACTAAACCTGGAGCTCACCAAGCAGAATGGGCTGGCTGGCTAGTGATCCCCAGGGTTCCCCCAATCTATGCCCTCTCCCCCCCCCCCAGCTCTGGAACTATAAGCACACACCACTCTGCCTGGCTTTTAAACACTGATTTTAAGGAGCAAACTCAGGCCCCTGAGTTTGCCAGGCAAGAACTACTGCTGCAGCCATCTGCTACCTCTCTCTTCTGCTCTCTGATTCACATCCCTAACCCCCAAAGGACTTTCTACCTGTTCCCATCCTCTCCACCTCGGTGAATACTGGCTTCCTTTGAGAAGAGCTGGCTTCATAGGAACCTGTGAACTTATTTGGAGGAAGAGTCAAGGAGAAACAAACTAAGCTGTTTGGTGCATTAAAAAAATTCCTTATTCAGTTATGATGTTCAACTTTAGAAAGTGATGGAAGGGTTGGTGTGTTCAGGCTCAAATGCCCTGGCCCTGGCTCTGACCACATCCTGACCTTGGACCACTCTGTCTTCTGAGTATACTGTTAGCTCTCCTGGGAGTGTCATCACTGAGACGCCTTTTTGCTGAGTGTATTTGCACAGTGCACAGGACTTTCCAGTTTTCACTAACCCTCCCAGGTTACCGTCATTTCCTAAATCTGAGTATGCCAGCTGTCAAAGATCAAGGATCTTCTCAGCCTCATAGCTCCTGAGAAATGAGTTAGTGGCATGGTCGCAGGGCCTCTGATTTTTCTCTCCCCTACCCCTCTCTTCTTCTGTCTTGATATTGGGATTCTGAGGTCGGTACTAAGGTCACACACTTGGAAATATCAGAAGGACCCACCTCTGCGTGGAGTAGAAGGCTTCAGCATTTTTCACTCCTCTGGAGGAGCATCTTGAAACTCTACTGTTGCAGAGTCTGAGATCTCGAATGACTAATTCATTTTGACCTTGACCTATTTATTTGACTGAAGTGGTTAATGGCTGGATAACTAGACTCTGAGATGATATCTCAGTTTCCTTATGAAAACAGTGTGTGGGGGAGCTAGATAGTAATCAGAACTCATTTGCAGAAGTGGTTTTCTTTCCCCGATCAATTTGCCCAAATCTACCCCGGTCCTCAGCTCGATCTCTTCATTCATTCACTCACACGTTCATCTAATTTCAGGCACAGTGCTGGGATCTGGACACATGGACAGATGCTCTATCTCAGGGTTGGTGTCTCTTTGCCATCTATATTCTACCCCTTCCAACCTTCAGCTCCAGGACCTCTCCTTTGCACTCACATTTTGAAACAGAATATTTGGAAGTGGGCTGCTCTGTCACTTGAATAGCATGTGTCTCTGCGCTGTTGCTATGTTATTATTGATCACCCTGCCTATGAATCCTCTACTGAAGAGTGTTTATGCAAGACCGCTACTATCCAGACCATCCTATTGGGTTTGATTGAATGCTTGGGCTGATATGCAAAGGACCCTCTGATACTTCTCACAATGACAGCGTCCTTGTTCATTGAGGACCAAGTACTCTTTGGGATTTCTGCTAAAGCACAAACCAAGAATGGGTGTGGTGATATTGTGTTCCCTAAAATATTGTGCACCCTAATAAATGTATCTGGGGTCAGAGAACAGAATAGCCACTAGATACAGAGGCCAGAAAATGGTGGCACACACGCCTTTAATCCTATCACTTTGGGAGGTCGAGATTCATCTGGATCTCTGTGAGTTTAAAGACACACTGGAAACAGCCAGGCATGGTGACTCACACCTTTAATCCCAGAAAGTGAGCCTTTAATCCCAGGAAGTGATGGCAGAAGCAAAAAGGTATATAAGGCGTTTGGACCAGGAACTAGGCAGGTTAAGCTTTCAGGCTTTTGAGCAACAGTTCAGCTGAGATCCATTTGGATGAGGACACAGAAGCCTCCAGTCTGAGGAAACAGGATCAGCTGAGGAATTGGCGAGGTGAAGAAGCTGTGGCTTGTTCTGTTTCTCTGATCTCGCAGCATTCACCCCAATACCTGGCTTCGGGTTTGATTTTATTAGTAAGAACTTTTAAGATTCATGCAACAAATGGGTGTAAAATCCTTGGTTCCTGTAAAGCACAGAGCTCACAGCCATGCTGTTGACCTGCTGAAGTCATGTTAGTTGTAGTGAAAGGCGGTAAGGTGGAAATGGCTGTTTTCATTATATCCGAAGTCATTGTCAGGGAAGTCATTTATTATTGCTTGCCAGTAAGAGATGGAGTTGGAAGAATACCATCATTTTATTTAGGTCTTGTAATGGACCTAAATCTACTTATTTATTTATTTTTGTTTTTTTGAGACAGGGTTTGTCTGTGTAGCCCTGGCTGTCCTGGAACTCATTCTGTATTTCTAGACTTTGAAGTTGCAGAGATTCCTCTGCCTCTGCCTCAAGAATGCTGGGATTAAAGATGTTTGCCAACATGCCCTGATCTAACTCTAAACTCTATTTTATTACTTTGAGCATGAGCAGATGTTTGTCAAGCTAAACCAAGTTATGTTTAATCAGAGTGCTTCCCCTCTTGCATGAATGTGTGCGTGTGCGTGTGTGTGTGTGTGTGTGTGTGTGTGTGTGTGTGTGTATGTGTGTGTATACCTGTGGGATTGAGAGAACAACCTGTGTGCTCCTTTGTTTGGAAGGGTCCCTCATTGGCCTGGAGCTCACCAAGTAGACGAGATTGACTTGCCAGTGATCTCCGGGGATCCTCCAGTGTGGAGGATTATAAATGTGGCATGCCATGTCCAGTATTTTCTTTTCCTGGGTTCTGAGGGTGGCACAGGCCTTCATGCTTCTATAACAGGAACTTTGCCAGCTGAGCCATTTCCCCAACCCAAGCGGCCACCCTTCTCTAGGGTACAACGGGGTTCCGTGGACACAAACGCAGCAGTGCATCATGGAGTCTTCTGCCTTCTGTCCTCTCACGTGAGGAGAGCTCTGTTGTTACAGACGAATGGGTAGAAGGTCCAGAAAATACAGAGCTGAGACTCACAAAACAAATTTATAACAGCAATCATGTGAGTTAAGCCACCCAACCTCTGGGAGGTTTGCTTCAAAAGATGATGCAGAAAGGGGAAGGTGTGGGGTCAGAAATGAGAGAGGCTTGCCCCAGGAGAACAGAGGCAAATTGGGTGGGAATCTAATATGTGTCAGCAAATTTGGATTATGAGAGGAAAAGACAGATGAGGAGAGGTTCGATTTCCCCACCTATGAGGACCTTGGAACTACCACATGGTAAGGAACACATTTTTAGGAAATTTCCATCGGACGAGAAGGCAAGAATTAAAACAGGACCCACCCACCGTATGTGTGTGTGGTCACCTCCTGCCACCATTATTATTTAATACAACATTTCATCTAGGTGTGGCCTACATCCTGTCTATGTGTGTACACAGATATAGCCACAGTGAAAAGCTCAAACTTCAGAGGTAACTTTGACATCTGTGTATGCATTCATATTAGCAAAGTTTTCATCACTTTACCCTGTATTTGTTGAAGACAGCATAAGCTGGACATGGTGAATTATATGTTTATGATCCTAGCACTCCATCAGCTGAGGCAGGAAGATTGTCTGGAATTTGGAGTCAGCTTGGGCTAGGTAGTGAGAACCAGGCAGGCTAGCCTGGGCCAAAGAGTTACACCCTTTTTCAACCGTACCTCTCTAAGTTCCCTCAGAGGATGGCATATATCTTTCTTCATACCATAAATGTTTCTAAACAATAGTATTTTGGATACCATTTTGGATAATTATGTGTTCCATACTACAGAGCTTCTTCTTTGTTGGGTATTTCAGTGGTTACTCACACAAATATCTATGTGTTTAGCTTGTATCCACTTCTTTTCACAACTTCTGCACCAGCTGTAACAAAATTTCATAGAGTAGACTTAAGAAGTATATAATCTCAGGAATTCAAGCTCATTATCTATAAAAAAAAAAAGATCATAAAAATCTCTTCCTCTGACTCACTCGAGCAGAAGATTTACCTCCTAGTTATTTTGTTTTTCCTCTTTTCAGCCTGGTTGCATCAGATGGTTCGTGCCTGTTTTCCTCAGGAACACTGCAGCAACTCTAGAACAATATGGAACATGCTGTCAATAAGGGCTCTGCACAGACGCCTTTCTGTCGCACACATGTTGATTACTGAGAGCAGAGTGATTAATCCTCCTCTCTGGTGTGCCTTAGTAATCTTCCTTTGTCTCTTAGCAGAAATTTTCTAGATGAGTTTTTCTAGTGATACACAAACACATTAATCATTCGCTTCTCTATTCAGTGTCCATCCATCCTTCACTTTATCCAACTATCCACGAATCCATGCATCTCTTCATCTATCCATCTATCCATTCTTCCATGCACAATGTATTCACACCCACATATTCCTTCATCTATCCATTCCTACATCCTTCCATAATCTATGCTATCCCTCAACTCCCCATCCTCCCTCCATCATTCATGTATTCCTTCATCTATTGATGTATCTTTCCATCCCTCTCATCCATTCCTTCCATTATCTTTTACAATCTATGAGGGACTTTGAACAACTTGAAGATGTTATGCAGAGTGACCCAGTGTGATTGTATTTTAGTTATATATATTCCTGGGAGGAACTTGAGTCTCCTCAGCTAGTACTTTGTTTTTTGACAGACACCTGAGGGCTGGGCCAAGTGTCTGTTATTGGGGGTGGGACACACTGATAAAGATGCAGGGATAAATTAGACACTTGGCAGGGCAGGTGAAGACATTGTCAGCTTCAAATTGGGCAGTTTACATAAATGAGTGAAGATGATCATTGAGGACTCAGAGCATCATGCGCTTTGCACAAAGAACCTTGCTGAATCCTGGAGACTTAACAAAGACATAACACTGTATCAGCTTCCCATAGCTGCTATAACAAATGTGCACAATCTCAGTGGCTTAAACTAATGTGATTTGTTCCCTTAGGGGTCTGGAGGTCATTGTCTTAGGAATGTTTCCTTAGGTTAAAAGGATAAGATAGACAGAGCACTTTCCCTTGGGGAGGTTTGGATGGAGTCTACTTCATAACTTCTCTAGATTCTAGACATCACCTGCTCTGCTAGGCTTCTGTCCTCCTTCTCCAACCTGAAAGCCCAAAAAGGAGGTCAAGTGAGTCTCACCCCATATTCCCTTATTTCTCTGTGTCTCTCTCCCACAGTTTCAGACAGCAATAGTTATATTTGTCTCCCCTTGGTAATCCAGCAAATATTCATCTTGTTGAGTCAACCTGAATTCCCCATTGCTATTGGCAGGTTTGGGGATTGCAACAGGGGGTTTTGTGGTCTGACTTCTTCTGGGAAGACATGAACAAATAGCTACTTAACCCAGATAAGGTACTGAAAATACACAGAAGGAATGATTCCACCCAAGTCTAGCTGGGTGAACAGTAAAATTTTTGAGGGTTATTACAGAAATATGGGTGAGGAGTTACTTTCAAGAACATGAACAACTCAGAGCAACTGTGTCACTGAGAAACCCACCCCAGCATGGAGGGTGACTCACGAAAGATGTATCCCCAGAATTTTCCACTTGATGTGTATGTAATTCAGCAGGGTTGACAGTCTTTCTCTCCCCTGCAGTTTTTTTATTGCTTGTATAACCTTGGGGGAAGGGCCTCATGATTTGTAAATTTCAGGATCTTTCTGAGACTTGTGAGTTTTATTTACTTTCAGACCTTTGTAAGTTTCTTTTATTTTCTGAGTTTTAAGGAGCCTCATACCAGGAAGCCAGGAAGAAATGTTTAAATTTTAACAAACAAATACACAACATCTATGTGAGGACATTCTTTCAAAGACCATGAATTACTATCTCTTCATTCTCGCCACACTATTATCAACTACTGAGGGTTGAAACTGAGATCTGAACCATTAAGTGTCTGTCTCCAAAGACAGCAGGTGCTAAAAGGTAAATCTCAGCCTGATGTGGATGATCAAGGGAGGTGGAAAAGTCTCCAGTTCTGATGATCTCATAAATCAATGAGTTTTACTCCAAGCTCTAAAGCCAGAGCTTACCATATTGACCTTTCCTCTTCAAATGCAGAGCATAGCCCCCAAGGCAGGGTTTTCTGTTCTTTTGACAACCTAACATCTCTAATTAGCTCCAGGGCCTCAGAGTGCAGTAAACAAACCACAGAAGGACTCCTCTTTGTCTTTTGTTTTCTTACCCTTGAGTCTCCAAGCTCTGCAAATGGAGGGTCTGTGGTGGAGGGAGGTCTCACAGTTGCTGGCCTCTTTTTTTTTTTTTTTTTGCCCCCTTACCATTCTTTTTTTTTTTGTAAATAAATTTATTTATTTATTTTTTAAATTACACTCATGATATTCGTTAATTACACTCATGATATTAATCACATTTGTGGTATTCATAGATTACATTTGCAGTATTCATTCAAATATATATATATATATATATTAATTTTAAATGCCGAATGTCATTTATTGAGGGGGGAAGGAGGTCTTAAATACAGGCTTACAGCACAATGGGAGGACCCTGGAGGGCAGAAGTTCACTACTGATGTTTTACAATCTTGTTTCTAATCTGTTAACGCCCATTATTCAGGATACACAGACAAGGAACTTCTCTTAAGCATTCAGGAGGGTGGAACCTGGCAGGGAATTAGCACAGGGAGGATATCAAGGTCAAGGTGCGCAAGCAAGGCAGCAGTTACCCAAAACGGGGGCCAGGGCCCTACAGGTCCCCCTTTTATTAAAAAATGAGCTTCTGACTTGGGTTGTGTGGGACGTCAGCAGGTTACCTTACCCATCATGGAGACGCCTGCCCAGGCCACACAGGTGCTCTGTCTTAGGTTGGCGAGTGCTCCCCAGGCATTACCCGTCTCTGAATACTCATTTTCATACAGGCTCAATCATGTGTGAGCTGCATAGTTAATTGCTGCCAAAGATCTCAAAGTGGCACTGGGCTTGCAATCTGTGTGTTCGATACAGAAAAGTCCAACAGAGGTCGTCGTATCTCACCCATAGCCAGTAGGCTAAAGGCAACTGAGCCATTCCCTTCCTTAACGAGCCATACTGTACGTTGGTGTCCTTGTAAGATAGTATCCCAAAAGCAACTGGAACTTGAGTTTATAAATTTATAATTTTCAAAGCCAATCGAGATGTACATAACTACTGAATTAAATTTATCATGCCCAATAGAATGAGAGATTAACTAACTGTGGTAGCTACTTTTGTTGCCAGGGTCTCCATTATGCTAGCTGTAGTAAGCAATTATGAAATGGTAATCTCAGAAAGAGTAGTTGCTGGCCTCTTTATCTGTGTCTTCTCCGAGGAGAAAAGCCATATTCCTCCCTGACTCCATCCCACCCCTACTAGTCCCTGTTTACCTGTTCTGCAGCACCTCACTGGGCCTCCTCAGGTGTCCAACACATGCCCTTCCCCCTTGACCCTGTGAAGGCTAATTCCTTATCCCTACTGGGAACATTCATTAATCTAGAATAGTGGCTCTCAACCTGTGGGTTATGACCCCTTTGGGGGGTTTATGTCCCTTTCACAGGAGTTGCTTTTCAGATATCCTGCATATCAGATATTTACATTATGATTCACAACAGTAGCAAAATTATAATTATGAAGTAGCAATGAAAATAATTTTATGGTTGGGGTCACCACATGAGGAACTGTATTAAAGGATTGCAGCATTAGGAAGGTTGAGAACCACTGGTCTAGGTTTTTGAATACCAAGTTTTCACTTCTCTAACTCCCCCTTCCCCACTTAAATAAAATCAACCTGCCAGAATCTCTCATTATACTTTTTTCTTCCCTTTGTAGATCTCACCAATTTGTAATTAATATCTTTGTAAGAATTTTATCTCTTTTACAGAAGTAGGGTTCTCTGTCTATTGACATTTGACCCTTTCAATTAATTACATAACAGGGACTCAGTTAATACTTATTGAGTAGACGCTTCTCTAGTATGTTTGCTTCCTTATACATCCAGTTACCAGTCTATTTATCCACATGTACACCTATTCATCCATCCTTGTATCTACATATTCACACATCTATACACCCATCTGCACATCTATACACCCATCTACCCATCCATTTATCTACCCATTCATATATCTACTTATCCATCCACACACTCACCACATACACATCCACCCATCTCTCCACACTCATTATCCAACATCCATCCATTTCCACCCACTTATTCATCTACCTGTCTATGCATCTACCCACCTATCTGCTCACCTTCCCAGTACCTACATAGCTGTCCATTCATCTATCCATTTACCTAGTAATCTACCATCCATCTAGCAACCAATCCATCCATTATCCATCCATTATCCATCCATCCATCCATCCATCCATCATCCATCATCCATCCATCCATCCATCCATCCATCCATCCACCATCCACCCATCTACCCATCCTCCATCCACCCATCTGTCCTCCATCTACCCATCCATCATATAACAACCATTTTCACCTACCAACTCACCTACCCATTCACCTATTCAGTCTTTTTAAAGACTTACTTGAGCTCACCTGGAACTCCTTCCTGATTTCCCCATTGTCCTTTCTGTTTTCTCCTTTATCTTATGTCCACAGTGGCATGTCATAATGATACTCCCAGGAACCTTCTGAAGCAGTGGTTCTAAACATCTCTGTCTTGAAATTGCCAAGACTGGCAGTGAGAATCCACTTGAAGTCTGTGAGGTCTGGAGGTAGTGACACAGTCCTGGTTTACTTAACTCTGGACTTAGCTGCCTTCTTGTTCCTTCTGGTGTGCCCCAAGTTTGGGTAAAGAAAGGGAGGGTCTGGTGAATTCAAATGCTAAACAACTTCATTACAGCATGTTACCCTTCTGGTTTCTTCATTTTTCAAGGGAACTGATTGCCTCTAAGAAGGCAGTCTATTTGATGTCTTCATTGAAGGTTCTGGGAGGAACAGGTGTTAGGAGCTGCAGTTATCCTCATGGTTTAGGATTTTAATGTAAACTGATTAAAATGAGCAACATGCTATTTTACCATAAGTAGTAGAAATTATTTAAAAATCCAACATATGTTCATGTCTAGACAAAGAGTGTGTCAAGAAACTCAAAGGAGTATTTTCAAGTTATGGGATGCAGGGGTTGAATTAAGGGTAGAGATCAAATGTGACTTTAATCTTGTGTAGAGTGTTTTAGTAAAGAAAAGCTATTCATGTGTTGGATAATTTCATTGTAACTTTTTTTGTGGACGGTGGGTATGAAGGGTGTGAAGCTCCTGAGTTCTGTGCACAGTGGGGTCATTTTTCTCCACTGTTCAGACCTGCTAGATTTTACAAGGGTAAAACAACACTTTCCTCATTGGGATGGTTTACACTCTTTAGCAGATTTCTAAGTTGATTTCCTTCCTTTCTTCCTTCCTTCCTTCCTTCCTTCCTTCCTTCCTTCCTTCCTTCCTTTCTCTCTCTCTCTCTCTCTCTCTCTCTCTCTCTCTCTCTCTCTCTCTCGAACAAAGAGCATTTATTCCAGCATGCAGGGGTCAACACCTGTACAAAATAGCAATGACCTTGAGTGGAGCATGCAGGCTCCTTTCAAGCACAGCTAAGGGAATAAAGCTAAGTTGATTTTCTAGTGAGTGGTCTTCTAGGCTGATCACCCCACTATGTCCATGAAAGGTCTCGAGCATACCTGAGAAACTAATTAAGGAAGAGGCTTCTGGTTTTGATTTAAACTTTCCTCCAGTGGCAAATATCCCTGTGTCTGGGCTGGGCAACTCTTCCTTGGATGCACTTGCCACAGAAAAGAGAGACCAGGCACTTCTCTGTGTCAGCTTCCTTCTTTGTGATGCTTCCAGGAGCCACCATTCCAGATGAAGGGAGACCGTTCAGAAAGTGACTCTGAGTGGAAATCCCCTGTCTAATTTTCTCTGGTCTCCACTCAGAAAGAAGAGCCGAGCCATGGAAACAGTGTCTATGTAAAGTCTACAATGCCTAGACTGCTGGAGAAAGGTGGAATTGACCAGTTTGAGGCACACATATGACCCACACCTGTAATCTCAGTACTCAAGCCTGAGCAAGGATGTGGTATGACTTTTCCCTGGGGAAATGAACAAACCTGTATTCACTTCAAATAGGACACTGATCACTGACCACAGAAACATATCTACCCAAGTCTAGTTTGCTGAAGAAATGAACTTATTGGGTTTCTTATAGCATGAGTGACTTGGCAGGGGGTTTCATTGGCATGCCCTTCTGACCCTTGGCAATCAGTTACTTACATGTCCTGGGGAGGAGCCTCCCTCAGGAATCTTGTAACTTTCCATGAATCTTATGAAGATCCTTTCCTCTTTAAGAGGAAAAGTTTGAATTCAGAGTATAGCTATGTAACATAAGAGGATGGCCAGTTTGAGGTCAGCTGAGGCTGTGTAGTGAGACCCTGTCTCACAAAACAAAACAAACAAACAAAGAACAAACCAACTAAAAATAAGAACAGCCAAAAGAAGAGAGAAGAGAATCAGTCTGCAGGGTAATGGAGATACAGATGTTTGCTAGTATAGCAATATGGAGCTTCCTGTAGGGTAACAGGGAGATACAAATGTGTGCTAGAATGACAATATGGAGCCTCTTGCAAGGTAATGGAGGTATGGGTGTGTGCTAGAACAGCAATATGGAGCTTCCATTTGAAGACAGAGTGAATTGTTTCAGGAGACCATGAAAGACAGTGCTACATCTGAGGCAGGCAGTGAGAACACATTCTGAAATTGTAGTCAGCACAGATCACCAGCACCTTATCCCTTCTCCATCTCTGTTCCCTCATCTGAACTTTGAAAATAACAATTGTGTGGACCTTACAGTTCTACTGGGAGCCTTCTATGAAGTCGGGTGTGTAGATCCTTTGGTGCCTAGTCATGGTATAGTCACATATCATATAACATTATTTTCTCCATTTTTTGAGTTGTTGACAAAGATTGGAGTTAATGAGGCTTAAATAAACTTGAGTAGACGTGGGATTGCTTTCCATGTATAATACTGAAAGTAATTTTTGAGAGCTAATATGCCAATGAGCAAGGATTCAAGATGGTGAATCCTTTCCAGCACTTCAAGGGAAGTAGGGCATTTAGAGCATCCCTTTGTATCCAGGGCTGGGATGCCATGAAATCCACCCATCTTACACTTGTCACAGATGGCATCTGCAGGTCAGATACAAGTTGACTGAACGAGTGGGCCAACCCTGATTAAGTCGTTCTGGAATCTTCTCAGTCTCCCCTCTCACTGTGTGGGTTCGCACGCTAGAGAAGAGGCTGGCTATGTGGACAGCAGGGCCAGCACTTCATGGTACCATTCATTCAGGAAGGCAGACCTGCTAACAAGCTTGAATGTGAAGGACAGTACTTTGCCTTTGTACCTTGCTCTCTACCTCTCATGAGTCCTTTCTGGAAGGAATAGAGAAAAGAAACCAAGGTGCATTGGTAGAGAACACCTAGAGGAGAGTGAGGCGGAGGGTCTGGCTAGTGGCCCTGGCTTTGGACTATCGATGAGATTCTGGTGTTTTGGAGGCTAGCATGAAGGTATGTCCTCAATGAGGGTTGGGAGGTGCTGTATAGCCTCCTAGTGACTTTCACAAGGGTCCAAATGAAGTCTAGCCTTCATGTTTTACCTTTGACCTTTGAGTCTCTGGTCCTAGCCACCCACTCCAGAGTAAAGCAAGCACCTAATTGACCCAAAGCTGGCTTTTTTAGGGTTTAAGATGATGGGGGTTACAGTGGGATCATCACCACGTGTCGTTTTTGACTTTGACTCCATGTTGTCATGGGAACAGAACATGGCTTGTTCATAGCAAATGACCTTGCCATTGCTTTCTCCCATGCTCTTAGTGTGCAGAAGTTATTTATAAACACATGGCAGGAAATCTCAGGAGAGGGCCATTGTTCTGCTGAATCGTTCCCTGGGGAAGAGGAAGAGGAAAGAGGAGGAAGAAGGAAAGACAAACAGAATGAGATTTTAAAAAACTGAATTAAATTATTCAAAAATTCTTCCAAATACATTTTTAAGTTATGTAAGACCATATTTCCTCAGCCATGCTATGCTCAAATGGACCTCAGGGTTTCATGGGGGCTGCAATCACATTCGCTCAGCATTGCTCTCAGTGGCGGCCTGTTTCTGTAGACCTT
>CABHPP010118186.1:0-40250 GCA_902168425.1 Peromyscus attwateri
ACACACACACACACACACACACACACACACACATGCACACACACAAATTAATTAAAATCTAATATTTTTTAATAAGAAAAAGGATGTTTTGAAGACAGATAATGTCCTAGGAATTCGTGCATACATGCGCAGTTTCTTATGTAATGAGCTGAAATAAATGTGGAAAATATGGTCAAAATGGTATGACAGTGGTAAAGCATAGGATAATTACAGTAAGAAATAATTCCATCTAAATTCTGAACTATGTGCAGGCTTAGAG
Source organism: Peromyscus attwateri (assembly GCA_902168425.1). Taxonomy (NCBI): domain Eukaryota; kingdom Metazoa; phylum Chordata; class Mammalia; order Rodentia; family Cricetidae; genus Peromyscus; species Peromyscus attwateri. Next base: position 260 of record CABHPP010118186.1, read on the forward strand.
TTAAAACCCTTCAGCCAGGCCATCACAGCTGCTACGCAGGTTTAGCATCTTTATTCTTAGGGTTTTAATAAATTATGAGCACTTTCTTCTTCAAGTCCCATAGCAGCATTCAGACACGTGGCTGGGCTGACCACCCTTCCTCAGCAAATGCTCTCTCAGCCATAATCCTCTCTTCTGGAATAACTCCATCCACTGTTCCTGCACGTCCCATATAGTCCTGTCTTCTAACTCCTCTCCCAAGAGAAGTCAGTTTTCTTTTACCCCTATGTGGACTGCAGCTGGAGGTTATTCAGTTATTGGCTTTAGGACACCAAGAAGACTATCATATAGGAACTTAATAGAGAAACAGGTACCACATTGTCCTCCATTCAGCTAATGTCCTAAACCAAAGGAAGAGATCCAGCAAATCCCTGTCTGTGCATTCCAGCACATTAGCAACAGGTCTTAAACATTCACCTGAATGAATTATCACTGTGTAAATATAAACATAAAAACATCAAGAACAAAAAGTAGACCATCTCAAAAGATCTAGAAGCCCACTGGTGCCTCCTCCCCCACAGGTTTTCACTATTCTGACATCTAAAACCAGAGATGTATTGTTAACCTCCTTTTTTGAACTTTGGGAAATCAAATACAATATTATACTTATGCTTCACATCTGTCACTCAATATTACATGTGTAGTTATCAGCTATTATTTTAAGTACCCACAGCTTATTCAGTTTTTGGACATTTTTTTTCTTTTATTTTTGAGATTATAATACAATTACCTTATTTTTGCCCTTCCCTTTCTTCCCTCTAAACCCTCCCATATGTTCTTCCTTGCTGTTTCAAATCCCTAGCCTCTTTTTTCATTGATTATTATTACATATCCAGACTGATCTCTGCCTCTCTGTGAATTCAAAGCCACCCTGGACTACATGATTTATATACCTAAATAAAACCTGCTCAGCCTATATAATGCTACCTTTATGTTTTCAGGGCTGACCATTTTGTATTAGAAAACCAGTTTGTGTGCTCTTCCCAGGGGAAGACTGTCAGCATTCCTCAGTTGCCTGTAGTTTCCAAAGCAGGACCCATGGGTCTCCTACTCCATCCCCAGTCCACTCTAGATGTCCACTGTTGTTGTCCTTATTCAGATCACTTTCTGGGCATTCATGTTGATGAGACTCCATGAATGCAGTCTCCAATATTATCAGAAGACAATCTCACAGCAAACTTCCTGATCCTCCAGCTTTTGAAATTTCTCTGCCATAGTTTATTATTTTGTTGTTGTTGCCATATTTTTGCTAAATTGTGTGTTTTGCCCACGCTGCTATTGGTAGGCATAGATTGTTTCCAGTTTCAAGCACTAAGGTCATGCCAATATGAATATTCTTCAGTATTTATTTCAATTTATTTCAATCCATTTCATAGGATTTCTGGGTCACTGAATAATATGTTTATGGTTAATAAGTAATGTCTAAGCATTTTAAAATTACTAAATTATGATCTCATTAATTCATCTTACTAATTGCCAGTGCTTTAGATTACCATCTTGATTTTGTTAAATTTAAGCATTCTATCAATGTGTGCTTTTATGACATCATAACTCTATTTTGCCTTTTCTGACTACTAATAAGGCTAATCTCTTTTATATCTCTAGCCACCATTGTGGTGACAGATTGTGTACCCTAATAAAATTTGCCTGAAGATCAGAGAACAGAACAAGTCACTAGATTAAACATAGAAGCCAGGCAGTAGTGGCACACACCTTTAATCTTAGCACTTGGGAGGCAGAGATCAGTTTGGATCTCTGTGAATTCAAAGCCACCCTGGACTATATGAGATTGACTCAGTCTAGGAGAGAAACAGAGCCAGGCAGTGGTGGCATACACCTTTAATCCCAATACTTGGGAGTCATACACCTTTAATCCCAGAACTTGAGATCTCATGCCTTTGCTTGGGAAGCACACATGCCTTAATTCCCAGAAAGTGATGGCTGGGTAGAGAAAGGTATATATGGCATGAGGAGACAGGAACTAGAGGCTTTTCAGGCTGAGGAGTCCTAGAGGTAAGATGTGGCTTGTTCCTTTGTCTCTCTGATCTTCAGGCAAATTTCATTAGGGTACACAATATATCACCACACACCATGAAGGTATTGACTTGTGAAGTTAAGTTCAATTCTCCTGCATGATTTTTTAATTGATGTTTTTTGTTCCCATATTTATTCTTAGGTAGTTCATTGTAGATTCGGGACACAAGGCTTTTGTCAGTTGCAAAACAGTGAATGCCTTCTTCACTCCTCATTTCTTAATGGTGTCTTAGTTAAAAGATAATTTTATTTTATCACTGTCTAACATGGTAATATTTCTTTTATGATGCTTTGGTATCCCTTGAAATAAACTTTTGCCTCATGCAAATTCATAAAGATACTTATCTATGCCTTTATCTAGATAAAAATTTGGTGCTTATAGGTAGATATACAAATTGATGTTTGTATGTAGTGTTATTTTGCTCTATACATGTTTCAAATTAGTCTTTTCTAAAATATAGTCCTTCATCCATTGCTCTGAAATGTAACCATTATTAAAAATCAGGTGACAGTGACAATGTTCTGCTTTTTGGACTTATTCTTTTAATTCACCAATGCCCCATCATAGCTTCAGAAGTTGATATTATATATAAACACCTCCCCCCAATATTTTCTCCTTCTTTGTGGTTATCTTGGACATTCTGGAACTCTTTAAAGTTTTATTGCAGTTGATCAACTTGCATATGCACAAAATCACAAAGCATTGGGCTCGAGATTTGGAAAGCACTTAATCTTCAAAACAATTGGAAACTAATTAGCTTATTTACAATACGCGGTCTTCCGATTCATCAGTCCAGTACATACATAATAGATAACCAATATTGATTATATCTACTACAGGCAATATTATCTTCCACAAGTCATCCATTTTTCTAGCTTTTTTTTTTTTTTACCAATAACAAGTCCTACTCATGTAGATTCCAATAGAGATGCTTCACATACTTGATGGATATATCTAACCCCCAGGAATGTTGAGGTACCTATGTTTACATATTCACACACTAGAAGAACTAGAAATACTGGATGCCCTGGTTAGTCTTTTGTCAAATTGACACAAGCTAGAGTCATCTGGGGAAAGGGAAATTCAAGTGAGAAAACAGCTCTTCAAATTGGCCTGTAAGCAAGCCTATAGGTATTTTCTTGATTAATGATTGATGTGGAAGGGCCCAGTTCATTGTGGATGGTGTCTGGGAAAGTGATCTTGGGTCACATAAAAGAAACGTGAGCTGAACAAGCCATGGAGAGTAAGCAGCACTCCTCTAATGGTCTCTACTTCAGTTCCTGGGCAGTTTTCTGCTTGAGTTCCTGCCATGACTCCCCTAAATGATGGACTGTGGTGTGAAAGTGTACAATAAAATAAACTCTTCCCTCATCAAGTTGTTTTTGTTCATGGTATTTATCACAGCAATAGAAATTAAACTGGAACACTAAGATAAAGGAAAGCTTATTAATTGTAAGATAGCAAGCTACTATGTCAGCTACAGATGACAACCGTAATAATCTCACCACTTGAACCCATTTGGTGGTTGTATTTTAACAGAATTACCCCTAGGAAAAATAATTCCTCCTAAGATTAAGCTGCAAAGGGATTGATCTTTGAATTGCACTGCACAAATCAATTGCAGAAGCTAAATGCACCATGAGTCCACTATAAAGCCTGATTGATAGTCATCATAAAGATAGAAACTTATTGATCCTTTAGGCTATACATATACATGCTATACTTATTTTTCCACCAAGTCATTGACTATTGGGATTTAATATTAACTTCATTTATTGCATACAAATTGGGGCTTCTTTCTATCATGTCTGCCCCAAAGCACTTCGGTCTTTTCATGTTTTCATATATGTTTTGCCTTCTCTAAACAATATTCATAAGAGAACAAAGCTTAAACTATTATAATGCCTAAATACACACTTTCATAGATTATTGAATTAATGATTATTAAACTATTATTTTTAATTATAGTTCTAGAATAACATTGATACATGGTAGTATTTAAATTACGCAGGGTATATAAGATTCCTTTGACTATTAATAATTGCACATAATTCATAAGAATATCAGGATGATGAATGAAACTGGTAATGAAAAATGAATTATACTCCATGTTCTTACTAATATTTATTGCACTGGTTAAGATTCATATAAGATCAGGATCTCAGTCTGGCCTCCCCTTGGTTCGCAGGTCTTTGTTCTCTGTCAAATGAGTTCAGAACAGATTCAGAATATAGTGCAGAAGACAGTGTCATGGGATTTTTTTTTTTTGAGGTAACAATAGCAAACATCTACTCACCACAGACAGGTGGAATGGATGTTATAATGGATGTAAATTATCTTGTGTTGTTTGACCTTACAGAGAAACTATCTCTGGACGGGGGTTGCCTTTCCCATTTCAGACCCAAGCATGTCTGCCTTCAAGTATCCTTTAGGCCCCTTTTCTGGGATGATGGGATCCTAGCCTCACTAACCCTAGGATGGAGGGAGAAGAGAACATTAAACTAGCCAAAGAATAAAACACCCTGTCCTTGAGAACAGCTAGAGGGTGAATCACTTCCAACAGAGGTGTGTTGTATAATATTAGTTTAATGATGCAAAGATGTGTTGCAGTCTTTTATGTTACATTTGTTTAACTCTGTAAAGCTGTGTTGCTGTGCCTGTCTAAAACACTTGATTGGTCTAATAAAGAGCTGAATGGCCAACAGCAAGGCAGGAGGGAGAAATAGGTGAGGCTGGTGAACAGAGAGAATGTATAGAAGAAATCTAGCCTTAGGAGAAGAAAAGGGGAGGAATGAGAAAAACCAAAGGAGAGGAGGGCACCAGAGGCCAGCCACACAGCCACACAGTCAGCCACAGAGTAAGAAGAAAAGAAAGATACATAGAATAAAGAAAGGTAAAAAGCCAGGAGGCAAAATGTAGATAAAGAGAAACAAGATAATTTAAGTTAGAAAAGCTGGCTAGAAACAAGCCAAACTAAGGCCAGGCATTCATAAGTAAGAATAAGACTCCATGTATTTATTGAGGAGCTGTGTGGTAGGACCCAACAACAGAGGTTACTGTTGCCCATTCCATAATAGAAACTGCCTGTCATGGAAAGAGAAGCCAGGTCAACCATGGGAAGCTCAGCTACTGACAGAAAGCTCAACCAGGAATTCCACCAGACTGCCTCAACTTCCCGAACTGGTTTCTGTTGAGTTGTGGACACTCAATTTGAGGATGTCATCTCTTTCTTGTCTTTTACTTGGAAGCCTCAAAAAAGAGAATATTCTGTTCTCCCTGGGACTCCAGTTGGCTGCCTAAGAGAGACTTCCCTCATTGATTCTTCTGGGTGTTTTGAGAACCCAATTTGATAACATTTACTATTACTTGGCTATCTATTCATCCATCCATCCTTCTCTCCATTACTTGCTGTTTATTATTTTTCTTTGGCTTACTATGTACTTAATAAACTCACTCATTCAAAAATAGAAGTATGATTATCATAGATCATTTTCTGGACTATATAAAACAACAAGACACCAATGACAGAAACAAAGAAACTATTCCATCAAATTGTAGCTTGGTGATTCAATAAGTTTTATTGTGGTTATTTACAAGAGCATGGGTAAGGAGATATGCAGAGGAGCATGAGAAACTAATGGGTGACTAAACTATGGAAGAAAAAAATTCTCTTAGCATGATGATTAGTATTGTAATTCTGAAGCATCAGGGATAAATTCTGCAGTCTCAATATGTAATACCACTCTTTCAGCATACTGAGAGTCAGTTACTATGTTGAGAGGTTCTGAAAAATCCATTAATACCAACAGAATAGCATACAATTCTGATTTTTGAACTGAATTATAAGGACTTTGAACCACTTTACTTAAATTTTCTGATTTGTAACCTGCCTTTCCTTGTTTGTTGGCATCTGTATAAAATGTACGAACTCCAGATATGGGTTTTTCGCGTACAATTCGAGGCAAGATCCAATCAGCTCTCTTTATAAGTTCAATTCTATCGCTTTTGGGATATTTGCTGTTAATTTCTCCCAAAAAAATTACTGCAAGCTCTTTGCCAAGGTTCACTTTCTGTCCATAATTTTTCAATGTCCTCCTTAGTTAAAGGTACGACAATTTCTGCTGGGTCTATTCCTGCTAATTGACGAAGTCTCAATTTTCCTTTCTAAATCAAGTCAGAGACCTTTTCCACATAAGTTTTTAATTTTTTATTTGGTTTATTTGGTAAAAATATCCATTCCAATATAATATCTTCCCTCTGCATTAATATTCCTGTAGGAGAATGCCTAGAAGGTAAAATAACCAAAATGCAATCCAGCTTTGGATCAATATGATCCACGTGTCCTTCATGTACTTTCTTTTCTACCAAAGCCAATTCTTTCTCAGCTTCAGGTGATAATTCTCTTGGACTATTTAAGTCCTTGTCACCTTCTAAGGTTTTGAACAAATTATTCAGTTCATCATTTTTTACCCCAACAATAGTTCTTAGATGAGAAATGTCTCCAAATAATCTTTGAAAGTCATTAAGAGTCTGTAGTCTATCTCTCCTAATTTGTACCTTTTGGGGTCTAATTTTTTGTAGCTCTATTTTATATCCTAAATAATTAATAGAATCTCCTCTTTGTATCTTTTCAGGAGCAATTTGTAATCCCCAGCAAGGCAAAATTTTCTTTACTTCTTCAAACATTCTTTCTAAAGTATCTGCATTTGAGTCAGCTAGTAAAATATCATCCATATAATGATAAATTATAGATTTAGGAAACTTTTTACGTATCACTTCTAATGGCTGTTGTACAAAATATTGGCACAAAGTTGGACTATTCAACATTCCCTGTGGTAGGACCCTCCATTGAAATCTTTTAACCGGTTGAGAATTATTATAAGTAGGCACTGTGAAAGCAAATCTTTCTCTGTCTTTTTCTTGTAAGGGTATTGAAAAGAAACAGTCTTTTAAATCAATAACTATGAGAGGCCATCCTTTTGGTAACAGAGTAGGCAAAGGAATTCCAGATTGTAGAGAGCCCATTGGCTGAATTACTTTGTTAATTGCTCTAAGGTCTGTTACCATTCTCCATTTACCAGATTTCTTTTTTAATAAAATCGGAAAGCGGGTAAGGCTTCTAGCTCTGACCTCTTGGGCTTTCACCTTTACATTGGCTCTGTGTTTCTTATTTAATAAGGCGGTCGGTTACATCTACATTTGGCGCCAGAACGTGGGGCAGGAGTTTGCACCTAAAACCTGAGAAAAGATTCTAAAATGGAGCTAAAAACAGCTTCCTAATTATCTTTCTCAAATGAGCGGCAGCTTGCCAGCTTGAGCTACTTGTGGGTTCCTGGCGTGTGCGCTCGACCTGCAGTATGGCGGGAATGAGGCCTCTGCAAGTGGCACATTAAACTGCATGGTGGATTTAGCCTTTGCTAGTACAAAACAAAAAGAAGAGGTTTCTGGGCTACACGCTGCTTTGATAGAAGCATAGACCCACGAAGGCTCCCAGAGCTGGTGGTAAACGTATCACCGCCATGTTGGGAAGCTGAGGTGGGCAGAGCCAGCAGCCACAGCACCTTTTCAGTCTTAGAATGCTGCAGTTTAAAGTAACAGGTTCACAATAAGACAGATTCAGATGGAACAAGACTTTAAATGCTTTAAAATGTGTGTAAAAATGTACGTAGGCTTCAAAGAGAGATAAAAAGGAATATATACAGTCATATAAAGAAATAGTTTTGAAAAATGAAGTCTTTAAAGAGACAGTAAAGGTAGTATAAAATATAAGCCACATCCCCCAAATTGAGGTCTCCCATGGGGAATCAGCAGAGCCCAGCACACTGAGCCTAGGCAGGTCCAAGCTCCTTCCCACTGCACAACCCCTATCATAATTTTTAAGAGTTCTCTTCAATGGCTTCCTGTCTAGACTGTTTCTTTTGGTGGTTGGGGGGTGGGGTGTCACAGAAACCTTCTATGTCTCTTATTCTCAACTGTGAGTCTGTGGTCATCAATACCACTGCAAAAGAAGTTTCCTTGCCCTTTTCAGTCAGCAGCAGCACAGATCATTGACTTCTACATAGTTTCTGGCAACAGCACAGACCACAGACATCCACATGGCCTCTGGCTTCAGCACAAACCATGGACATCATCATGACTTCAGGCAGCAGCACAGACCATGGACATCTACATGGTCTTCAGTGGTAACAAAGTCCACGGAAATCCACATGGTCTCTAGTGGAAGCACAGACCACAGATCTCAATACTGCCTCCAGTAGCAGCACAAACTATAAACATCAACATGGCCCTCAGCGACAGCATGGACCACGGACACCATAATGGCCCTCAGCAGCAGCACAGGCCACAAATATCCACACAGCCTGCAGTGGCAGAATAGATCACAGACAGCCACAGCCTGTCCATCTTTAATTACAGCGCTTGGGAATAAAAGGCAGGCAGAGCTCTCTGAGGTCAAGATAAGCTCGATCTACATAGTGAGTTCCAAGCCATCCAGGGCTACACAGTGAGACCTTATACCAAACAAACAAACAAAAAAGAATTTTTAAAAAAGGAAACACAATTTAAAATATATAAAATAGTCGTGCAAGGGGCTCAGGAGATAGCTCAATTAAGAAAGTGCTTACTGTACAATAATGAAAACCTGAATCCCACCCCTAGAAGCCATGAAAAAAAAGAAAAAAAAAAAGGAAAAAAAAAGCCAGGAGTGGTGATTCACACTTGCAATCTGGGATGCACCTGTCTCTGGAAGGCAGAGACAGGTACATCCCTGGGTTCACTGCTCACTGGCAGTTCTGGTCAAGGAGAGATCTTATCTCAAAAAGATGGTGGGTGGTACCCGAGTAAAAGACACTTGAGATTGTACTCTGTCCTTGTCTGCACATGTGCAATCATCCACATGCACACAAACATCTGAACACACACACACACACACACACACACACACATACACACACACACATATATATACACACACATACACACACATATATACACACACATATACACACACATACACACATGCACGCGCGCGCACACACACACACACACACACACACACACACACACAAACAACAACAAAAGGATCTATGACAGACAGGGTTGTTCATGCCAATAATCTTGGCACTCAAGAGTCAGAGGCAAGAAAATTACCACAAATCTGGAACTATCTCAGGCTACACACTAAGTTCTAGGATGATCGGGACTATGACAGCAAGACTCTGGCCACAAAAATAAAACCAACCAACCAAACAAAGCTGTAGTTTACAAGGAGGAGGTAGCTTCGCCTTTATGGGTCAACAAAGCCCTGCCACAAGTCTAAAGGACAATGATATTGCCTCATGCTTAAATGTGGTGTGTTATAAGAGACTTGGGAGTCAGGATCCAAAGCTAATTATGAATGAGAGGTCCAGTCTTGACTTTAGAGCTTGGTAGCTGTCTAACACACATATTCCAAATAATAAAACATAACTTTAATGAAGATAATCTTCCCTAAAGCTCTATATATTTCCTTACATTTTTTCATAATTATTAGAAAAAATACCATGTGAAATGAAAGCTCCCAAAATGTTCATAAATTCATATAAGGATTTCCTTTTCTTTGTCAAGATTTGAGCTAATGAGTTTTTTTTTCCTATGAGCAAGAAAAGTGCAGATATTTAACCAGTGGTATGTCCATGGTAGCAAATGTCACAAAAATATATATTTTACTTTGGAGCCTTCTCAAAAGGCAGTTTTTAATTAGATGGCTCTAGTGCTGGCATAAATTTAAAAGCACAGCCACCATGACTACGAAATTTTCTGAATCAAGACCTGTGAGCCAGCTATCAATATTTTCCTTTTTTTAGAACAAGAGGACTCAATGTTATCAGAGAGTCAGTCTGCTAGCCAGTCAATCTAACAGTGCTTGCCAAAAGCAGCCAGATTGTTGGGGAGTTTGGCTAGCCGGTATACTCACTGTCAAAAAGGAAGCATCCTCAAAACATTGAAAAAATTGTGTTGGCTACCAGATTTATTACCCAGCTGCTCCAGAAATTATCTGGCTTCCTCGTGTCTGATCAGGCCAACAACAGCCAGTTTTAAAGGCAGGTTGAAATATAACTTCCCATTTCTAGCAATGAGTCTTAGCAATATGATACTTTCAAAAAAAATAGCTACCCGAGATCACTTAAAAAAATAACTGTCAATAATTAAATACATCTTTCCAATGTCTGTGAACCTTTCCAACAGCAAGAGATGCCTTCAGTGCCTTAGTTCTTTTCTGGCCTTTGCAAATCTCCAGATATGAATAATGCATTCCTAGGAGCTGCTGCTGTTTTTGGTCTTGATGTCTAGACTGACAGAGGCAGGGAGCACCGCACTGCTCTGTCTCCTACAGCAGCCTGAGGAGTTCCCCTAATCTTTTAGGAAACGTTCCAACTCAGTACAACTGGGATCCACAGCTTTGTTGCCAAAATAATTTCAGGGCATCCCAGTTAGGGCTTATTGAAAGACTTTTTTTTTTTTTTTTTTTTTTTTTTTTTTCCCCAATACAAGGTTTCTCAGTGTAGTTTTGGAGCCTGTCCTGGAACTTGCTCTGTATACCAGGCTGGCCTCAAACTCACAGGGATCCACCTGCCTCAGCCTCCCAAATGCTGGGATTAAAGGTGTGTGCCACCACCACCCAGCCTTGAAAGACATTTTTAATACAAATTTTAAGCATGGGAGTTAAATACAAGGGCTGAGAGTGGGCATGAGCTTCACTGGGAGTCCAACATTTCATTTTCTTTAGAAAATTCATATATAAAATATTGATGGATTTGAAGCTATTCTCTTCAAAGGGTAGTTCAGGAACACAGATAATATCACAGTATCATTCCTGAGGGGCACCTGACAGGATTATAATTTATAAGGTCAAAGTCCAGATCACAAGGCTGCTAGAAGGTAGGAGATCTTACTGTAACAGTTAACAATCTTGTATGGGAACTCCCAGAGTATATCTGGGGAAAGGATTAAAGCCATACCCAAGGTCATTTATATCCAAGCCTGGGTCATTGCTATTACAAATAAAATGTCTGTCTGAAAAAGAAACCGTGTCAGTAACCTTCATAGCAAATGTGAACTAGGTCGCAATTCTGGCTACTCAGAGTGTTACCAAAGGGGTTGTAGGATGTCTCACGATGAGATATTAGGCTCTTTGTGTCGTGAAGAGTTAAGCAAGGCCTGTTACCAAAGAACTGCGGTTATCTTTCCCAGGTTCTTTGTCTCCTTGGTAGAAGAGTTTAAAAACAGACTCAAAGCTTAATGGCCAATTATTAGTTTCAGAGAAAAACCACAGAGCCAGCAAGCCATGAGAAATATGGAATTAGGAAGAGAGAAAGTCATGCCTTTTGAGTTTGGGTCAGCCATAGAGGTCTGCAAGCAAGCAGATTCATAAGAAAAGCCCACAGTTTCAGGGCCAGCATGCTTAGGATTTTGGTTAGCATTCAAAGAAGAAATAGAAAAGGAAAAGTGACATTTTCGAATTTGAGTTCAGAAAAGTAGGCAGGCTTAGCAGTGAAGATCTGCAACCAACTGCCTTGAGGGAGGGTTCTGAGATGAACACACACATTATCTCTTTAGGAGACAATTATTCCTCCTGTCTCCTTAGCACATCTTCAGGTGAATCTGCTTTCCTGGGGAATGGTCTCATAGCCAGATGACTGCTCTGGCCCAGTTGCATCAACTATGAGGGAGGGGACAGTAGTATGCAATATTCTAATCTTGGGGTAGGTCAGAATGTCATTTTTCTACCGAGGTAGGACCAGAAGTAGAATCCATATTCCATTCATTTGACCAGAAGGAAACAGTTTTCCCCATCCAATAGCTTCAGTAAATCCCCCAAACCTCCACCTTTGTATGGTTAAGTGGAAGATGAGATCCAAAGATAATCACGAGGGGACTTGTGCATCCTCAATGGCCTCTGAACCTGATAGTGCCTGTCTAACTGCCTTACACCACGGTGAAAGGCTCTGCTCCTCCCAGTGGTGAGAAATGAAAACAAAAATGTATTATTGTCTTGTCTAACAAAGGGTTAAATAAGACAAGAGAATCTCCACTGTTTTAAAAAGACACCATTTGGTAAAAGTCCCCATTGAGTCAGCATCAGATCAAATATGTGCTCAGGTTTTATCTTTTCATAGACACTATACTACTCTGTACTAGCACCTGGTGCAAAAATGTAAGGCTGAGCTCTAGCCACTTACATGAAGCATGGGGCCCTTGCATTAGTTATAAAATTCCAGCAGGTGTTCTGCTAGGTGTGCTTGCTTGCCTGAATTTTCACAACTGCACCTTTCTCTAGAAGTAAAACTTACTGCCTTGCAAAAATATTTCCAAGTGTGGGGTCATTTTCCTGAGACCTCAGACCCATTTCTAATTCCATGTCCCCTTGTAAGCAAGGGTGAAGTGAAATCTCCTAACTAAACTGTCTGTGGGTAGAAAGAAAAGTTTATTTGGGAACAAACTGCCCAGCTGTCCCAGAGAGTAGACAACAGAGGCCTTGCCAGTTTTATTGAGAAGGTAGCAGTGGCAGGGGTGTTGGAATTCCTGGCCACTCCCCCAGCTACATGACTGCACATGTGCTGTCCAGTAGCCAAGCAAGAGGTTTAGTCATCCCAGGGCCTTATGTCCGTGCACTGTGTGATCACATAATTTGTGAGCAGCATGATCATGCAATCTATGCACATATGTGGCGTAGCTACCTAAGCCCATATAGACGTGTGCAGGGGGGACCTATAAATGTGGGTTCCATCTCTGCCTCTCTTTTCTTCCTGCACGATCTTTTCATAGGCCTAAGCACCCCCTTCTGTTCCCTTCCCTTAATAAACTCTGATAGTGGGCTGTGTTGTACCTCATGGCTTCTCTCAAGTGGTAAATAGCACCGCTTGATGAATAACATTGCGCCTCTTAATAAGTAACAAGGGGGAGGCATGTGGGCAAGAACTAAAGTGGAGACTTTAGTCTGTTTGTAGGCTGTTTTCATTAATCAGAATCTAGAGGCCCTTGCCCAAAGTAGTTGACAATTGTGGGCAAATAAGGGAAGTAGTGGCTTTCCTGGTAAGCAGAAATTTACCTCACAAGTGTGGGGGGCCCAAAACAGTTTGACCACACAGCTGCCATGACAGACTTAGAGGCCCAGACACAGCTACTGTGACAGGTTTACTGACAGGCAGCACCAGGATCCAGGAAAAGTCATAAGCTGACATCACCCAGGGATCCACCCAGGGTTGGGCCAGCATCTAAAGGGAAGTACCTGACATCCCAAACATTCCAACCACTAGATAAGATTAGATAAGATCTGATCTTTAGATGTCCCTGAGCCTAGCACACATTTATTTTCCTTTTACCTATACCCCTAGACAATCAGGGTCCTGAACCCTAGAAATCCCCTCCCCTTAATCTCTGCTATGATAAAAACCCTACCCTGCCTGGGCTCAGGGCTCTCTGCTCACACTGCTGTGACAGACAGGCAGAGAGACCAAGCTCAGAGCTTGAAAATAAAGGCTCTTTGTTTTTACATATGGGATTCGGGCTTCTTGGTGGGTTTTGGGGGGGTCCTCAAGATCTGGGCATAACAACGACGAAATCCCTGAGGAATGCTGAGTTTAATGTTCTGTTTACCTAATAACAATCCTTCTATTTACCCAGTCAGGGTCATGCCTGGGTTAGGCATCATCTTAGGGCATTGTCAGCAGCACTTGCATTGGGGAGGCCTGCTTTGGATCTAACTCTTATAATCTTCCCTGTCTTTCCACCCTGCCTCAATATCATCACACTTAATTTCTTCTTATTTTCCTTCTTTCTTAATCTATTTTATGTTGAAATAACAATACTGCAGACTGAGTATTCACAGTGAAGAGAAACGTGTTGGGTGGGTCACACCTCTTGAGGCTAGTGTCTCATGATGCCATGCTGACTACCTATGTCGTAATGTGGGTTATTTGAGGGCTACAGAGCCTTTCTCAACTCTTGGTAAACTTAACCTGAGAGTTAAGGTGCTGGATAGTCATGGTCACCAAAGCCACCCAGAGACAATGGTTTCCAAGTTGATCGTCTCACACTCAAGATGAATAAGGAACAAAAAGTAATCAGAGGAATCATAGATTTATCTAGGGAACACGCAAAAGAGTCCTGAGACTGGAGCAGGTTCTAAGAGATACTGATGTGCTGCCCTGAGCAGTGGTCTTCTGTGGGACTTAGGGTGGGGACAAAATGGAGACTAAGATCAGCTGTACTGGGATTGTCCTTTTGTTTGTTGGTTATGGTAGTATTTGGGATTGAACTCAGGGCGTTGTATAAGCTAGTCAACCATTCTTCCACTGAGCTATCTTAAGGTGGGACTGGTCATTTGTGAGTAGTGCATCACAGCTGATCCAGTAAACCGTTCAATCACCTTAGGCATGCCCCCTCAGTTCCACCTCCAACCAGAGTTACTCATCCATTTAGGGGAGTGGTCACATAGCATTTGTGACTAGTAAGTAATCCACTGTGGGCCCTGCCCTTATTGCCAAAGAAGCGCCATCACTTGGTGGAAGGTGAAAGGGGAAACAGTTTGCAAAAAAGGTCTGAACTGGCCCTTTTACAATGGTGTTAATCTCCCCAAGACAACTACTTCTTAAAGGTCTCACTTCCTAATATGGTTACAGTGTTAGATAAGTTTCACCATGTTGAAAAGGACAAACATTCAAACCTCAACACTTGCTTGGAACACAGATAATTTATTCCTTACATTTACTATTTGACTCAAATGTTCAGGTTGAGAAACTCTAATGAGACCATGTTTCCATTTACCTTTACATTGCAGTTACTAGCCTGTATGTATGACTGTCTTTATTCCCTGGACAGAGGTTTTTAAAGTCTTGCTTGAGTGAAAATAACTGCCTTTCAAAGGCAGTGACTTTTGAGCAGGCCTTAAAGAACATGTACTATTCCATCTGTCAGGAAAGGAATTGCAGGATAGAAAAATAACAGAGCCAAAGGCCTGGAGGAGCAAGACCTGGTTCATTGCGGAGCCTCTATTTTACTTAGGTTGACTGAAATGAATCTTAAAAAGAACCAGCTTTCCTGCTGTTGGACTTGGTTCTTTAGGGTCTGGAGAGCAATATATATTTTTCAAAAAGGCAGTAAGTAGCATGTTTCAAAAACCTGCTATTTATAGACAGGAAGAAAAGAGAAAAATAAGGATGACAGAAAAAATTGCTGTGGTGATATGAATGAGACTGGCCCCTATGGACTCATAGATTTGAATACTTGGTCACCAGGGAGTGGCACTATTTAAAAGGATTAAGAGGTGTGGACTTTTTAAAGAAAATGTGTCACTGGGGGTGGGCTTTGAGATTTCAAAAAGCCCATTCCAAGCCCAGAGTCTCTCTCTTCCTGCTGTCTGCAGATCAAGATGTAGAACTCTCAGTTCCTTCTCCAGCACCATGTCTGCCTACAGGATACCATGCTCCCTGCCATAAGTATGGACTAAACCTTTGAAACTGTAAACCAGCCTCGGTTACATGTTTTCCTTTGTAAGTGTTGCCATGGTCATAGTGTCTCTTCACAGCAACAGAACACTGACTAAGACAGCCATTTAAACAGATATTCAAATGACAATGGTAATAATATTTTAGGTGGAAATACATCTGATTTTTTTCATCTAATTTCTGAAAACGTCTCTTCCTAACCAGCAACCTATACATTTTGCTAAACATGCATTATTTTGAGTTTCCATTTGTCACCTGTGTTTAAACTCAAAATAATTATGAACATCTATAGATTCTCCTCTGCTGTGGGATGTTCTGTATGGCAAATGTGTTGCTAATAAAACACTGATTGGCCAGTGGCTAGGCAGGAAGTAGGCGGGACTAACAGAGAGAATTAAAAGAGCAGGAAGGCAGAAGGAGTCACTGCCTGCCAGCCAGCAACCGCCAGGACAAGCAGCATGTAAAGATGCCAGTAAGCCACGAGCCATGTGGCAAGGTATAGATTTATAGAAATGGATTAATTTAAGATATAAGAACAGTTAGCAAGAAGCCTGCCATGGCCATACAGTTTATAAGCAATAGAAGTCTCTGTGTTTCCTTGGTTGGGTCTGAGCGGCTGTGGGACGGGCAGGTGAAAGAGATTTATCCTGACTGTGGGCCAGGCAGGAAAACTCAAGCTACACTCCTCTCCTTCAACACTTTTTATATATCTGTCTGTTCTACATCTATGTCTATATAATCTGAGAATACCAATAGGAATCGGCATGCATTCACTTAGTGTCTATTGAAATTGATATAATTCTCTTCTCCCTGACATCAGTCTTCTCTTTGTAGATGACTCCTGGCATGATAGATTCTCAGTCATACTTACAAAAAAAATACAATTATATTATTTGAATTTTGCCAAATTAAAGAATTTATTTGCTAGGCACAGCATAATTCATTTGAATTGCCAAAGAAATTCTAGGCAATTAGACTCTGTCCAGGGATGTTGTGAAGTGAAGCCTGTTCAGCCAGGAAAACTGCTCGTATATCTGTCCTACAACCTCAACAGACTTCTATTTCATCATCAACATCCAACAGGACTGCACCAGCCAGAACAACCTGAGAAAATAGGCCGGAGAACTGAGCAGTGCGTGTAAGGGACTGTTCCAGATGGTTTAAGTATAATATAAGTCAAGCTGAATCAAATCGATGGCTGGCATCCAGCCAAAGATGTTATCTGGAGTCAGGAAAGACATGGAAGTCAACATAGGCACTAGAGCAGCGTCTGAGGCCTGGGACCCAAGCCAGTAAGCCAGAAGTCACCACAATCCAGTCCCTTAGAGAGTTTCTCAGATACACAGATCTAGGAAGGACACGAATGCTTCTCAATAAAGTGACATTTAAATAGAAACAAGGAGGAAATGGAGAAGGAAATCATGCCCTAGCCATCTATATTCTAGGGAGAGGAAATGATAAGTGTAATTAGGTAACCACTTGGTGAGAAGCAGATGGCAAAAGCCAGCAATGCTGAAGCACAGGAGGGGAATGGAAAGTGGGAGCACCTGAGCTCAGAGAAGTTCGGGAGCAGAGAAGACTTGAAGGACGAGAGAGCAGACTTGTGACTTTGCCGGGCATTGGGGGGGGGGGGGAGTGATCTGAATGTATTGAAAGACTCACTCTTCTGTGTGTGTGAGTTCAGGGCAGGTACCGGTAGACTGGAGGAAGAGCCTTGCAGTCACCCAGGAGTTGATGAGGTCTTGATGGAAAATGAAAGCAATGGAGACGATATACGATTGATAAAATTTGCTGATGGAGATTGGAGTTCAGGGAGGAAGGAAGGAAGAATGAGTTTGGAATTTTGCTAAGAACAACTGAGACGATGAGGCTTTTCATTCACGATGTAGTGACCCATGAAGAGGACTAGAGAAAAATCTGGAGGTAATGGTAAGGATGGGGTCAGGGATCTGTTGAAATGCAAAGTTTGAGAAGCCTGTCTCATGTACAAATGGAGGTATCAAGCTGATAGCTGGACGTTTAGACTGAAGTTTAAAGGGGAGATTTAAGATAGAGTTTTGAGGTTTAGAATCTGTATCATTTAAAAGACAAAATTATATTGATATTATATAGGTAGTGAGTGTAGTTAGAGAACAGAACTTTTGCCAGGGTTGAGGTTCAGGAAATTTCAAATCAAGAGCCTGACAAAATGAAGAAGAGCCTATGTGAGATGGGGAATAACAAATGCTGAATGAGATAGAAAAGAGGAGTTTTAATGTTGAAGAAAGGGAGTTCAGATGAGAGAAGCTAATTAATGCTAATTCTGATTATTCACATCAAGCCATTGGAGGACTGAAAAGCGACTGTTGGGATGATGAACAGTTTGTCAGACAGTCTTCAGCAGAGTCTTTGGTGGAATGGGGAAGGAAAACTTGGGGAGTGGATTCAAGAGAAGATGAGAATAGACAACTTCTTCCTGAATGTTGCTTAGAATGGAGTAAAATGTGGAAGAGATGTGAAAAGAAGGTGAGGTCTGTTAAGGCAAGTGACAACATCAAACATAGTTCAAATAGTCCAAGAGAGTGAAAGGCGGTGCCGTGAGAGGGGCACAACGCTTTAGTAAGAAGAAGCAGGTACGCTCTGGAGTAGTCTACAGCTGTGGTGAGGACCGAACCCTGCCAATGTAACCAGTTACTCTGGATGCTTCCCCTTGAGTCCCTTATCAGCAGTGTGTAACTCCTCCCTATCAAACTCAAATTTCTGAGAGCATGCTAATATTTCTCCTCTCTTTCTTTCTCCTGTCTGTGGCTATTTGTTGTCCTTGTTACTGTTGTTAGAGCATTCGTAAATTTTACCTCACATTACATATCATTATAAAGCCTTCCTCCTCCCTGCAAATGCCCTTTGCTATTACCACCATCACGGTAAAATGTGAAGGAATGGGAATGTACATTCTGAGCACCTTGAGCAGCAGCGTATTTAAATTCCATCCCTTTGGTTCTATTGTCAGTTAGATTTGATCTTTTAAGGGCATTGATTGCTGACAGAATCTCTGTGGTGGTATTGTGTTCCCCAAAATATTGCGTACCCTAATAAACTTATCTGGTGTCAGAGAACAGAACAGCCACTAGATACAGAGGCTAGAAAATGGTGGCACTCACGCCTTTAATCCTAGTATTCCAGAGGCAGAGATCTACCTGGATCTCTGTGTGTTCAAGGATACAGCCAAGCATGGTGACTCACGCCTTTAATCCCAGAAAGCGAGGCTTTAATCCCAGGGAGTGATGGCAGAAAGCAGCAAGGTATATAAGGCATGAAGACCAGAAACTAGAAGCATTTGGCTGGTTAAGCTTTCAGGCTTTCGAGAAGCAGTTCAGCTGAGATCCATTTGGATGAGGACACAGAGGCTTCCTGTCTGAGGAAACAAGACCAGTTGAGGAATTGGCAAGGTGAGGTGGCTGTGGCTTGTTCTACTTCTCTGATCTTCCAGCATTCACCCCAATACCTAGCTCCAGGTTTGTTTTTACTAATAAGACCATTTAAGATTCATGCTACAGAATCTCTAGAAAGGTTAGTGACAAAAAAGATACATAAAGAGTGTCTAGAATTATGCTGCATTCTGGGGACACTCTACACCCTGACCCTGGTGTTAGGCCACATCCCAGGACCAGCTGCCAATCCAAGCTATGCCCCCTCCTTTTTTTTTTTCCATGATGGGTTTTCATGTAACCCAGGCTGGCCTCCAATTCTCACTATGTAGCTGAAGAAGTTGGTCTTGAACTCTATCTTCCTGATTCCCCCTCTGAAGTGCAACAACACCCAGATCAAAAATTCCTTTAGGAATTCTATGGGCAGGAAACTGTCTGACTCTTTGTGGTGGTTTGAATGAGAATGGACCCAATAGGCTCATGTATTTGAATGTTTGGTTCTCAGTTGGTGGAAATGCTTGGGAAGGATTGGGAGGTGTGACCTTCTTGGGAGAGGTGTGTTTCTGGGGATGGACCTTAAGGTTTCAAAAGCCCATGCCAGGCCAATCTCTCTCTCTCTCTCTCTCTCTCTCTCTCTCTCTCTCTCTCTCTCTCTCTCTCTCTCCCTCTTCCCCCTCTTTCTCTGCCTGCAGATTAAGATTTATCTCTCAGCTACTGTCTGCCTGCCTACTGTCATGCCTTCCACCATGGTGGTCATGGATTACCCCTCTGAAAACTGTAAACAAGCCCCAATTAATTATTTTTTATAAGTTCCCTTGGTCACAGTGTCTCTTCACAGCAATAGAAGAGTAACTAAGACACTCTCTACCCAACATATTACTCCATACCTCCTCTGGCTTATGCATCTTAATTAAAAAGTAGTAAAACACCTACAAGTAACTACCACTAATGATAATGATCTATAACTATTTAGGCTACATTTTAGACTCTGGCCCCTACTACATGTGAGTTGAAGTACCTGACTCCTCTATAGTCTCATTCCTCCTAGATCTCACCGTTTTGTCTTCAGCATCTCAACCTGATGTATTGGTCCTACAATCTGAACATTCTAAGCATTTAACGTTTTGTGCTATCCTTCTGATTCAAAGCTGACCCCTACATACAACAGCTTGCATTTCTGTTAACTTATTATCTAGTTTCAATCCTACCCAGCCAACTCAAACTTCATCCTATTCTAACTCACCCTGTACATTCAGGAACCATCTCAGTGGGATAGCTGATTTTAGGAAGTGATCTAAAGCTCTGGTGAATAGATTCCACCACTAAAGTGCAAGTAAACAAAGAGCTTCTGAGATTATTACTGATAAGGTTAGTAGCTTGTGAATAACCTATATCTCCTTTTCTATTAGCTTGTGAATAACCTATATCTCCTTTTCTTGTTTTCTGTGCAAACTTCTGACACTCAAAACAATGAATTCTACTGAGATGTGTTTAGCTGTTCTGTTGCATGTTTGCCTCATCTGATTTGTTCTACACTGCAATTATGGGCTATTCAAACAGTGAAGCTAAGTACGTCTGAAGGTTGAGTGTCCAGCAGATTAGGCAATGAGCAGTAAGTACTGTTCTTTCAGAACACTCTTAACCACACAGTTAAATACTGATTTGATCAGCCTGGTCTCTCTGAGAGCCACTTAATTTATAATCAACCTACCACTGCCCTATTTTCCTCCAAACCCCGAGATGCTTAGACAGTAACAAATGGAGTGAAAATTTACCAATTTTCTGACTATCCAAATGCTGGCCACCAAGCTATGTAATTGAGAATCTGGTGTTTTATGGGCTTTAGTCATTTCCTTGAATTATTTGGTTTAGCTGTCCATTTCAATCAAGTTAATTAAATAAATAATATACTTACTATTATTTATTTAATCTAAAACCTAAAAGCATTTTTAATTCTACAAACATACTTTCTTTTGATGTTATTTCTACTGGCACCCCAGGGGCAATCACCATACTGTCACACAACTGACACTAATCAGTGTTTTCAGCACTATTTGGGATACTTTGGTTTGTCCAGACTGGATGTGATACTTCTGTCAATGCTCAGGAAGATTAAAAAAAAATAGGATTCTTCATTGTTTCTAAGATTTGAAGATTTGCTCAACGTTTTCCTCCCTCCAGAAGGTCAAAGAGCTCTCTTCTCAGACCTTTTATAGGCGAGCTGCTACCAGAGAAAGGACTTACTATGATTCCTTCTGCAAATGAGAAAAGATGAGTCACATCAGTGACCCTGTAGGATTCTGCTTCAGACTAATTCAGCATGGATCCTGGCCACTCCATGGCATTTTCCTGGGGGTCGGAGAGTGTTGCAAACTTAAAAGCATGTGAAGCTAGTTGGCCCCATTGAAAAAGTGTTACAATTTTAAGGATTTAAATGCAGAGTAGAGCTCCTAATTTTACTACTTATTACAAACTTTTTGTAAAGTTCATGACACTTAAAGGCATTTTCATATTTCTTTGGAATTAGCATTTGAGGGTTCTTTGCCTATTCATAAACAAGTTTATAATAAAACAGTATATTTTCCACATTTTGTCTACAACCAAAATAAAATTGGCTCATATCTAAGCCAATTTTCTCTTTAATTCTAGAAAGACATCTTTGTTTTAATAGTTACTTTAATAAGGAGAGATGGCTCAGTGGTTAAGTTCACTTGTTGCTCTTCTAGAAACCAGGGTTCAATTCCCGGCACTCACGTAGTGACTCACAACCAACCATAACTCCAATTCCTGGGCATCTGAAACCCTTTTCCGGCATCTGCAGACACTGTATGTACATGGTGCACAGACATCCATGCAAGAAAAGTACCATACACATAAAATAGAAGTAGATAAATAAATATAATGGAATTAACATCTTACATTAATTTTCTTCATTTACTCCACAATTTCAATGACACTCATGTCTTTTAGAATGCAAACAGGAGCAGAATTAAGATAGCACCTATGCAGCCAGCTTTATACAGCTACAGCACCTACCCCAATGCTTACTCAGAGGAAACTCTCAAAAACGAGCAATAATAGTAATATGTGGTCTTTGTTCAGTCACTCCTCAAAAACTAGTAACTACTCAATAGGTCCTGAATATGTGACCCAGTTCATGGGCACAACCCACTCTGTGCCATAAGCCACACTCTTGGATTGAGTGGATCAGTGTGTAATGGAAAAGCCAGATAAATAATAATTTCATATAAACACCATCCCATATTGAGAGCTGTGTATGCACAAAGCTTTGAATTGTAGAGGGACTGACCATGGGGTGTACAGATCTGCAGAGGGGTCATAGAGCAAGGGACTTCGGGTTTAAAGGTTCTGTGAGAGATTTTCCAGTTACTAGAGTCACTGAAAAGACCTTTGAGAGAAAGCAAAGGTCAAGGTCACTGGATAACAATCATTCTCTAGCCATTAACATTGAAGTGAAGATTTCCACATATCCCTTGCTCTGACATCTCAGGGACAAGACCACCCCCTCCCCACCACTCTAGCTCCCGTTGCAGGCAAGATCAACTACACTATACCACTGAACAGGAATGTTTTGTGATTTCCAAACCAAAATGCATGGCGCTTCCAATACCAGGCAACACCATCAGAAACCAGAGTTTCTCAAGGAACTCGATTTCACAGATGTTTATCCGCACCCTTCTCTCCCCAACAGTCAGATGCTATCAGATAGCATTTAATTTTCTATTAGATGTCAAATCCACCGATCTCAGTTGTGCCAGAACCTATGAATAATGCGACTGCCTCTGTGACTTTCACTATTTCCAGATTTTTAATGCCAGTAAATTCCAAATTCCAATTCTTTTGAAGAAACTACCTGCTTTATCAAAAAGCTTTTGTGATGTTACAAATTGCATAGTTGTACTTGCAAAGTCCCGGAATGTATTAAGCAACCTCCAAAGGTCATGTCTATAACAATTATCATTTAGCACACTCTCAGTTCCTGGCTTCACATTTCCAAGCATTTGTCTATTCCCCCAAGAAAAGGATACTGAATGTGTTGTTACTGATTCCTTTTTTTTTTTTTTTCCTTTAGCATAGTTTCTCTTCCAACAAATCTCTTCCAGCCTTCTGCTGGCTACTTGCATGCACAAGTACTCTAAAGTTCTCCATTGTTTATCCCCAAATGTCACTTCAATTGCATTATCTTCCACATTCCCTATGATGTTCTGAGAAATTCATCAAATGATAATTGAAAAAAACCTACCCTGATTGGTAGAATTGTTTAGCATCATTAACTGTTTTATTTTAAACAAATTCAGTTATAACATTTTTTTAACAGATAATAGCCATGGAGTCGGTGTGCCTGATTTCTCTTTTCAAAATTCACCAAAGACCCCGATGAGAGGGCAGTAAGGACCCCCAAATACTAAAAGAAATCACATGCTTCGCTAGCCCTCTAGTGATGGACACTGCTGTGCATTCTCCAAAGTTGAGTTCTCTTCAGAGAAAGTGAAAAATTATTATTACTTACAAAAAGTATTTCTACCCAAAGGTAAGGGGACATTTTCTACAACCTATTGTGCACTGTACCACAGTTGATGGGGAATTACTCATTGCACTAAAAACAATGCTGGTTACTAATTCCAGTTAATTCTTAAGATTGGTGCTGATTTTGAATAAAGCAGAGAATCACCAAACCATGATGAGTATCTGTCCTTCCTGTCTTGAAAGTGGGCCAAATTATTTAGAAAGAGAGGAAATTGATTTTTGATTATTGTTTATCACAGACTTTAAGACCAACTGTAATGTATGTTACTCAGAGGAAATAATAAAAACCTCTAAGCCCCCATTTC
Source organism: Peromyscus attwateri (assembly GCA_902168425.1). NCBI lineage: Eukaryota > Metazoa > Chordata > Mammalia > Rodentia > Cricetidae > Peromyscus > Peromyscus attwateri. Next base: position 24,081 of record CABHPP010118186.1, read on the forward strand.
TAACATTGCTTTGATTTAGATTAATAAAAGCAGTTTAATTTAAGTTATAAGAGCTACTGGGACAAGCCTAAGCTAATGTCCAAGCTATCACAATTAGTAAGAAGTCTCGGTGTTGTTATTTGTGAGCTGGTCGTCCCAATGAGAAAATACTACTACAACCAGATTATTTTTAAATGACTATCTGGAAATAATTACAGTGATTCTATATAGTTAATGTAATAGCATTAAAATATTTGATATAAATAAGAGTATGAAACAGTATGAAGATATTAATGGATATTAATGGATGGCTATATCATGTGACTTCTTTCCACTCTGAAAAGGAAGTTAGCTTACATTATTTAATCATATTTAAAAGTAAAACATTATTTTTTCACTATTATTGAAACCACATAAAGTACTATGAAAACAAAATAACCTGTCATTTTTTGTTCATTTTATTTAAAGAAAGAAAACCTATATACCTTTTTTACTCATATGGAATAACTCCCTATCATATTTTAGGTTAAGTCACCAATTAATGACTTTTATGTGTTGTTTTTATTTTCTTGACTACATCTTCCAGCTCAAGTTGAATATGGAAGTGTTTCAAAAAGGACCAGAGCATGTTCTTTAACAACCATGGATTCTTAATTAGATTGAACCCCTGAACCTAAGGACAGATTAACTAGAGAAAAATAATAAAAAAACTTAACATGTCTACTTCATATGTGCATGGCAGACACCCAGAGAATGAGTATCTCAGAAAGATGGTTTGAATTTCCATTTTATATCATAACAAAAGAAGAATAATCGTTGTATCTTTTGAACATTTTGTTTTTCTTTTTGTATTTATGTATGCATGTATGTCACCTGTGCGGGAGTGCCCTCGGAGACCAGAAGAAGGCATGAGATACCTTGGAGCTATAGGTGGTTGTGAGTTGACCAACATGGGTGCTGGGAAGCTAACTCCTGTCTTCTGGCAAAGCAGTAAGTGTTCTTACTCATTGAGCCAGCCATCTTTTCAGGCCCCAAACAGTACATTTTTGGAGACATAAGAAGGCAAAGGAAAAGGACTTCAAGACTATGGACAGCAACCTAGGCAAGTAAATGCTGGTTAAAGCAAGTTAGTGAAACTATTTAGTGTAGCCCCAGGTATAAGGGTCTAAGACTTTTATATTATAAATGTATGTCCTTTAGGGCAAATTAAAGAAGAAGAGAGAGTATCCCCACATCTATGCCCAATTCTTACTTTAGGGCTACATACTCTGGTAACCTACAGTAACTGTATAGGGTTCAACTTATATACATATTTTTAAAAAGCCAGTAAGGCTGTCAGATAAAATGAAAGATCCCTAGTAACATGCAAATTTCAGATAATAGGTAACTATATATTCAAATGTGTTCCATGCAATATATCACAGGTACACTCTTGCACTAAATAATACTCATTATTTATATGAAACTCAAATTAAGCTGGGAGCCCTGAATTTTTATTTCATAAATTTAATAACTTCATAAAGAATTTTAGAATTATTTTGAAGAGAACTCTAAAACAAATATTTTTAACCAGTCACACCCTGATTAATCGAAAAATAGATGGATCTCGGAGTCCCTCGAAAATGCATGGCTAATCTATAAAGAATTTTCTGCACATAGAAAAAAAAAAACCTAGCACTTCCTCCAGACCTCGATCATTTCCACAGCTTTTGGCATATTTCCCATTCTGACATAAACAGCACAAGTAATTGACTGCTAGAAATGTTCCATGTTAGAGAACAGCCTGAAATTTCTCTGAACAACTAACCTTTCCTTCAAAATCTGTATCATTTGCAACTAAAACCCAACAGACTCATATATCCATACCTTCTGAACCACAGCTAAGACAGAAGGAATTGCACGTTCAAACCAACTCTCTTAAAAGGGTTAAATTTTGAACCTTATTCATCTGAGGGTGAGGGCATGATTTAGACTTAAAACATACAAATCCATGACATGTTGATGGGAACTCCACTTGACCATATGCTTCCTTTTAGAAACTAGGAGAAGTGCCCTTTCTAGGTCAGCTCAGCCTCAAGGGTTCAGAGCTTGGCTGGCAGGAGCAGGATTATGTTTAACTCCCTCAGCTGGACACCCTTTTGTAGTGAATGAGCCACCTGTATAACCTTAAGGGACAGTTTGCTGTTTGATGCCATGCAAAATAAAGAGTCAAGCCTGGAAAGAAGTACAAGTATGAGACATGCTGCTAAATTCTTAGATCGTTGATGCTCTTCCAGTTCCAAATTAGAAACCTCATTGGGACAAAAGTTATTACTCCTAATGTTTGCTTCTGTCAAGCAATGTTGAATATTTATCGAAAATTCTTTGGTTTTGCTGAAGGTAGTTTTAGCACATTCCTGTCACTTGGAAGAAAAAAAAATGGTTGTAATTATGTAAAAACTGACTTTAAAGTAATGTCTTAGCAATCACTGGCAAAGCCTGGTAAGATTCCAGTAATAACATATATATTGAATTGACATTTGCATGCACCAAAGTGCCTTTCTTCTGCTTCTATATTATGCTTCTGAAATCTCTTTCAGGTTCTAGGTCTTTCAGGGTTTCAGTAACTGACAAATCTCTCTGGAAGACACTGAACACAAAGAATTGCCTTCTGTTGCACACAGAATAAATTTAACTTGCATCCACTCTTTGTGCATAATGGGTTCCTAAGGTGGACAATAAGCCACGTTGTTTAGTAAAAAACACTCTTTCTGTCTTTGGAACACTTTGGAAATGTAGAATTGAAGAGGTGGTATGAAAAGAATGGACAAGAAGCTTCCAGAACAACACAGCCAAACATGAAGAAGCAAAGCTGGAGGCTAAGGGGTAGACAAGCATTGATGATAGAATGATTTAATGTTGACAATCCCTGCCTGGTCAATGGTTTGGGGCTTTGTGTTTTTAATTTCTGAAGTTTGTTTTGTTGTATTTTATTTTACTTCTATGGTTGTGGGGAAAGCTTTACTTTTTCATAATCTGTGGTATCCTGGGCATTTGAAGAGCCATCTTTGTGTACATATTTACTTTTCTTCCAGCTGGAGGAATAGTGAGTTGTCTCGTATTTTCTTTATCACTGTGCACAAAAGGCAAACTTACTTGAGTACACAGTTCATTAGAGATGTCTTTTGTAATCATGTGTTTACAAGCATCCATTTTACACAACAACTTCCAGAGACTGCCCCTGCCACTGTTTGCAGTGTGTTAAGATGATTTTCTTTCTTACAGTTGTAATCCCATTTACATCTAAACACTGGGGTAGCCTAGAAATGACCATTTCTTGGATCTGAGCTAATAGATTTAGACTAGATTAGAGCATCAATACCCATATTCGTGTATTACCATTTAATTTCATCCTCTAGCAAGAAAAATCCCAATAGAGTGAATTTCCTAGTCTCCTTGCTTTTGTTCCAAGAGCTGGTTTCTTAAATTCCAGATGGTAGACAATCAGCTAGAGACAGGAGATGCAACTCCATCTACGAGCAAGTCAGGTGGGCAGTCTCCCAAGCAAGGGCAGAGAGGAGAGTGATGCAGGAAAGACTCTCATCAAAAGTTTCCATCTTGCTCCTTATGCAATGAAGGAGTTCAAATTTGCAAAGAGAACCTAGCCCCAATGGCCATCGTCAGGTCCTCTACACAAAAGCAGATTCAAGCTTACATAATATGCTGGGTCCAGTAGGTCAATGATTGAGCTTAATGGTGAGCAGTTCATCTTGGCTTCTGGAGTAAGACAGACTTGGGGGAGGCTGACTCTGTTTAAACATGTGTTAGTTGAGTGAAAATGAGGACTTGACCGCTCCAAGGTATAGTTGAGGAGAAGGTTTTTATTATAGCTATGAGGGAGAAAACAGCCAGAGGCATCTGGAAGAGTCCAGACTGAACATGGCCAGCAGAATAGACCAGGTTATGGAGGGAGGGGAGCAAGACAGCAAGAGAAGAGAAAGGGGTAAGAGAGGGGACCAGGAGCCAAGAGGGAGTCAAGAGGGCAAGAGAACATAGAAGTCAGGAGAATGCCAAAAGAGTACATGGCCAAAATGGATGAGTTATATAAGAATTAGAAGTTGGGGAAAAGGAAGGTCTGGAGAGGTTTAAGGGGGTGGGGATGAGGGGGCAGTGGGAAGTGCTGAGAAGAGCCTTCTAGAACAAAAACCTGCTGGGAAAGCTTGGCAGCCAGCTCAGCTTTCATATGTTAATAGACACATCAGTTAGCCATTTATCCTGGGTTTCTTTGAAGCCTAACATTAGTAGGATGCTTGTTAGCTGTGTAACTGTTATATCTTTAACGGGGCATGGGGGCTGCATGTGTGCCCTGAGTCTGTGATCCCTATAGGGCTCTTTGCCAGTGTCTGATTATTCTATCCCCCATCTGGTTGACCTCAACCATCTCAGATTACGTTTCTATGTTTTTCTAATATAGTAGCATAAAAACAAATAATTTCATTTTATTAGATAACAATTGTTTTACATGTGTTTCTGAGATTTTTTATAAATATATAAGTACATATATAATTTAATTTATTTAATTAAATAACAATTGTCTTACATGTGTTTCTGAGATTATATATGTATATACATATATAATCTCAGAATGGACTTTGAATTAAGAGACTTCATCAAATGATGGCTGGCAACATTCTAGTATGATTACATGAAAGCAAAAATACCACTAAAAAGCCAGTTTGCTCAACTATATAATTGGGAAAAAAATAAGCTTTACTTCTCAAGGCAATCGGGGGAAAAAAGATTATTTATGAATTAAAAAAAAAAAAACCCAGAGAGATTAATGTGAATATTGCTAGCAACATGTTTAACAAATGTTAAACAAATAGTCACTATGGATGAGCTATACCTAGCTTCATTTCCTAACATGATCTCACTTTCACCGTGGAAAGCAACTAATACAGTTTGTAGGCGGCTAGAGAACTGGGCTGGTGTCCTGAAGGAGGGGACTCAGTAAATGGAATGTAACGGTGAAAATGTAGCCACTGAGCATCAAGGTAATACTCTCCTCTTCAGGCTATTGTTGCTGTGATAAAACATTACAGCCAAAAGCAACGTGGAGAGGAAAGGGTTTGTTTCAGTTTACACTTCACATCACAGTCTATCACTGAAAGAAGTCAGCACAGGAACTCAAACAGGGAGGAACCTGGAGGCAGGAGCTGGAGGTTATGGAGGGGTACTGTGTGGCTAGAGTTTTCCTGCCTGGCCCACAGTCAGGATAAATCTCTTTCACCTGCCAGTCCCAAAGCCGCTCAGACCCAACTAAGGAAACACAGAGACTTCTATTGCTTATAAACTGTATGGCCGTGGCAGGCTTCTTGCTAACTGTCCTTATATCTTAAGTTATCCATTTCCATAAATCTATATCTTGCCACATGGCTCGTGGCTTACAGTCATCTTTACATGCTGCTTGTCCTGGCGGTTGCTGGCTGGCAGGCTGGCAGGCTGGCAGGCAGTCTCCTTCTGCCTTCCTGCTCTTTTAATTCTCTCTGTTAGTCCCGCCTACTTCCTGCCTAGCCACTGGCCAATCAGTGTTTTATTAGCAACACATTTGCCATACAGAACATCCCACAGCAGTACTGCTTACTGGCTTTCTCGCCATGGCCTGCTCAACCTGCGTCCTGCTTTCTTATACCTCCCCAGACTACCTGCCCATAGATGGCACTACCCACAATGGGCTGGGCCTTCCCACTTGTCTTTGTTAGGGTTTCTATTGCTATGAAGAGACACCATGACCACAGCAACTCTTATAAAGGAAAACACTTAATTGGAGTGGTTCTCTTACAGTTTAGAGGTCAGTCCATTATCATCATGGTAGGACATGGTAGAGTGCAGGCAGACATGGTGCTGTAGCTGGAGCTGAGAGTCCTACATCTTGTAGGCAACAGGAAGTGGTCTGAGGCATTGGCATGGCTTGGGCATATATGAGACTTCTAAACCCACTCCCACAGTGACATACTTCCTCCAGCAAGACTATATCTATTCTAACAAAGCCACACCTCCTAATAGTGCCACTCCCTATGACCTTATGGGGGACAATTACATTCAAACTACCATATACCACTTCCTGGTCCCTATAAGCTTGTAACAATATCATAATGCAAAGTGCATTTAGTTCAACTTCAAACATACCCATAGGCTATCACAGTCTCAACAATGTTTTAAAGTCCAAAGTTCAAAGTCTCTTCTGAGATTCATGCAATCTCTAAACTGTAATCACCTATAAAAATTAAAATCAAAAAACAGATCACATACTTCCAACATATAATGGCACAGGATATGTATTACCATTCCAACACCCTGGGAAGAGAGTATAATGAGGAAAAACTGAACCAAAGCAAGACTGAAAACCAACTGGGCAAACTCCAAACTCTGCATCTCCATGTCTGATGTCAAAATGCTCTTCAGATCTCCAACTCCTTTCAGCTTTTTTGACTACAACACACTGTGTTCTCTTGGGCTGGTTCCACTCCATGTTAGCAGCTCTCCTCCGCAGGCATCCCACAGCTCTGGCATCTCCAACATCTTTGAGTCTCCAAGGCAATCCAGGCTTCAACTTCACAGCTTCACACAATGGCCTCTCTACTAGGCCTCCATTCAGGGACACCCCTGACACATGCCTTGCCTCAGCAGCTTTCCTTAGTCATGGGGGCAAGTTCCTTAGCCCCTTTCTTCTGTCCTTAGCTCCATGTGGCTGAAACTGCCAAGTTCTGCTGCTTACTGGGACTGGAATATGGTCCCCTCATTCAATTATATCTTCACCAGCTGTCTGTCTTTCACTGGCTAAGCCTGACTGTCCTGAAACTTGCTCTGTAGACCAGGCTGGCCTCAAACTCAAAGATCTGCCACCCTCTGCCTTCCGAATGCTGGAATTAAAGGTGTGCAGCACCACACCCTGCTCTAAGCTTTTCTTTAATTCATTTTCACAAGTTGGAAACTTAGCTGATGGGATCTTGCCCTGAGGTCATCAAATCTCTTTATTCCATTTCTTAATCTGTTTACCTCCTAGAACACAAGATTTAGCTCTATTTCACTTCCTTGTCCCCCTTTTCTCAATTTGTATTTTAATTTGCTCAGCTTGTTCTTTTTCATTATAAATCTTCATCAGAGTTAACACCAATCACCACATGACAGAGTCTGTACTAGGGTGTTTTGAGATTTCCTCTGCCAAGGGAATTAATCCAACTCTTCCCTTTGCCTCAGGCAAATTTTTTGGACAAAGGCAAAAAGCAGCCACTTTCTTCACCAACATATCACAAGAACATTTCTAGGCCTCGTATTAATATTAATAATTAATTCTTCTTTGTAACCTCTTGAGTAAGACCACCATGGTTCATAAAATCACACTCAGCACCACTGTCTTCCATGTTCCTAGTAATATGACCCATTAAGCAGTGCTTAAAGCATTCTACTGCTTTCATAACCCAAAGAACCAAAGTCCAAATTCCTCCAAACAAAAGCATGGTCTAGCCTATCACAGTAATATCCCACTTCTGGTACCAATTTCTGTCTTAGGGTTTCTATTGCTGTGAAGAGACACCATGACCATAGCAACTCTTATAAAGGAAAACATTTAACTGGGGTGGTTCTCTTACAGTTTAGAGGTTCAGCCCATTATCATCATGGTGGGACATGGCAGAGTGCAGGCAGACATGGTGCTGTAGCTGGAGCTGAGAGTCCTACATCTTGTAGGCAACAGGAAGTGGTCTGGGGCACTGGGAGTGGCTTGGCATATATGAGACCTCAAAGCCCACTCCCACAGTGACATGCTTCCTTCAACAAGGCCATACCTGTTGTGGGATATTTGATTACACTGTGACACCAAGACTGTGTTAATAAAGTTAACCTTGAATGAAGGGCTAAAGCCAGTGACTAGCTGACCAGAATTAGGCACAGAGAAGCCAGGAATACAGATAAAGAAGATGCACAGAAAGAAGTGGGAACTTAGAAAGTTCAGGTCTCTTCCATCTGGAACGTGTGGAGAAAGAGGCGCTTTCTGGGACTCCAGTAAAAAAGGGATTGTCAGCTGGTCACCCTTCCTCCTCTGCTTCTTTGATCTATCAGGATTTCCCCCCAACATCTGACTCCCAAGTCTTTATTGGTAATAGAACAACTTAGATAAAAACAAAACATACCTAATCCAACAAAGCCATGCCTCCTAATAGTGCCACTCCCTGTGATCTTATGGGGGCCAATTATATTCAAACTACCACACTATTTCAATTACTAATTGATAAAATATACTACATGCTTACCCACAGAAAAACCTTATGGAAGCATTTTCTTGATTGAGATTTGCTCCCTAAATAACTCTAGGTTATGTCAAGTGGACAGAAAACAAGCCAGGAAAGTTTGTGGTAATAGTATGCAAGCAGGAAAGCATATACCTTAATTTGAAGATGCAAGAAAGGTTTTTGATACAGAATCTATAAGACTTGGTAATTGTTGGAAATGAGAAATACAAGGAAAGTCCCTCAAATATTTCTTCAAAGATCATATTGGAATCAATGAAGAAATGATAGCATTAACAGAAATAGAGTGCCTGGAAAGAAGGTAGGCTGCCATCCAAACCAGAAATGGTAAATAAGAATTCTAAAGAGTGACCAAGTCAAGAGGGAGATCATGATGTGGAAAATCTACCTAAAGGCAATTGACAAGGGATTTTTGCTCTGTACCTGAAATCATGGGAAAGTCCTAACTGTAAGTAAAAGAGAAAAAGGGCACAACCAAAAAATGAATAATGAGGGATTAGAAAGGTCAGATTGAGTGAAACTGCAGGTCCTTGGGATCTGAGAGCCTCCTGGTGACTTCATGTTGAGTGCCTGTCACCAGCAAAACCCAGACATCCATGATCAGGTAGGTGTTGGTACTCCCCAACCTCTGGAGATGGGAGAGGATCCACCACACACAGTCATGATTTAATCATTCAGGGCTAATAATAAAACCTTCAGATTGAAAAACTAAAACTCTAAATGACAGCTTTGGGTGACTTTCCATTTAATGACTACACCCACATGCTGGAAAGTGGTGCACTTAATGTAACTGGCCTTGAAGAAATAAGGATGTTCAGAAGAGGTACTTATGTCTCTCAATCCATTACTACATCAGTGAAATAACAGACCCCAAAGAAGTGGGAATGTTCCCAGAAATCTCATTCTGGGAAAAGGAAAAGGCACTAGCCAGAGGGAGAACTTGTCTACTCAGAGATTTCACATGGTTCTAATAATTTGTGAGACCAGCTTCTTAGATGAGGTGGACAGTGAGGGGTTAGTAGTGGGCAAGGCCACATTTAACTGGGACTGCTTACTGCATATTCCTAGCCATCTATGCATGGTGTTGGTGGGATGGGAATAATGGAGGCAGGGGTGTGTGGAGATCAGTTGGATCTTGCTGTCTCCCTTCCCAATGTAGTCACATTGAACAAATCTTCCTTTTCTGCTGTTTATTATTAATTTGGTGTTTTAATTGGCTTCTTAAGGACAGGTGATCAAATTTGACTTCTTGGTATACAGTCTGTGGCTGCAAGGTTGTAATACTAATTCCATGTAACAGTAGGTGCTTTGGGAGCCTTCTCAACCTCTCTGTTTGGCCGTTCACTCTTAAGGTGAAGTGTGAGAAGCCCCAACTCCTGGAAGCCAGCTTAACAAAGTAGAAGGAGTTGTGGGAAACCTTCTTGGCCATAAGTACAGGCATTAGCTGAGGACTTGTGACTGATTGATGTCTGAAGTGCTGGCAATCATATGGAAATGACCCTTGACCTGGGGAGTCTGTGCTAACTTTGGTTAGAATCAAAATTGAACCGAGTTACATAAAAACAATCAGTAGTAACTGCTTATGTAGACTTCCATATTCCCACAAGGATGAGGCACATGTCAGTTGTCTGGATTTGGTCATTTGGCATGCCTGGTCATTAGAATGATCCCAATAGTGGTGGGAAACTGAAAGTCGAATTACCCAGACTTAACTATAGCACAGTAGTCAACACTGATGAGACCCACATAGATGTGAGTTGTTCGTTACCTTTACCTGAGGAACACCTTGATTCTAGCTTTGCTAACTGAATAGAAGAACCTCGATTAAACATCAGGAAGTAGAACCAAGGAATGGAGTAGGCTAAGAACACCAAAGAAATAGATTTGCCCATGTCACTGGAACATCTAGTGAGGACTTAAGAGTCTATGACCTCTCCCCCTTAGACTACTTAATCTAAACTTGCAGACTCTATCTTAGATTAGCCTGAGATAAAACCAGAAATGAATTTGAGGAATAGAGATACTAGACCCAGTAAAAAGTAAAATACAGAATATGAAGCCTGGGAGGCAGAAGGAAGATGTGCTCTGGCAAATCAACAGAGCAAGCAGTGATCGCTGCAGATGCATTCTGTTCAGAAAACACATCCAGTATCTCTGGAAGAACGGTTGTTGACTAGGTAATATTATTTGACACTGAGGGAGTAGGGTTGCTCATTAATGAGGAAGGAAATATAGTTGAATTCGCCCCTGGAGACAAATTATTATACTTCAGGAGTGTATTTGCTCACTTCAAATTGCTCCTCCCTCAAAGAGCAGCTCACCCTGAATAGCTAAGTATTTTCAGTATTACACATCTGAAAAGTAGAGTGTGTTTGTGAGTATCAAGCTTTGGCATCTGTTCTGGGTTAGTTTTTTACAACTTGACACAAGGTGGATCATCTGGGAAGGGAGAACCTTAATTGAGAAAATGCCTCCATCAGATTGGCCTGTAGACAAGTCTGCAGGGCATCTTGTTGATTAATAATTAATGCCAGAGGCCCCAGCCCACTGGAGGTAGTGTCACCTCTGTAGATGGCCCGGGCTGTCGAAAATAGCACGGTGAGAAAGTCATAAGAACAATACAGTAAGCAGCATTCCCCCATGATATCTGCTTCCATTCATGCCTACAGGTTCCTGCCTTGGCTTCCCCCTTAATCATGGACTATAATCTATAAGTCAAATAAACCCTTTCCTGTTCCAGATGTGTCTGGTCCTGTTGTTTCATCACGTAATAGAAAACAAACTAAGACAGCATAGATCTATGAATAGAAGATGGAAGATAACAAAGTGATGGAGAATACGGGCTCCAGGGGCTGGAAAGATACTTAATTTGTAATGTGCTGGCTCTACAAGCAGGAGAACCTGTGTTCCATCCTCAGGGCCATGTGAAAATAGCTAGGCATGGGGTCCTGGACTTGTAACCTCATCACTGGGGAGGCAGAGGTAGGTAGATCTCTGGTGCTTGGTTCAACCAACTTGGTCTCCTCAGTGAGTTCCAGGCCAATGAAACCTTGTCTCAAAAACAAGGTGGTGCCACCTGAGACCAACATCTGAAGTTGTTCTCCAGTCTGCACACCCGCCCACGTGTGCGCGCACACACACACACACACACACACACACACACACACGCATGCACATGCTTTGGACTCAGTCTTCCAGGCTGTCATCCCTTAAGTCAATCACTTTCTTTGGACTGTGTGCCTGTTCCCTCATCTGGAAAATGAAGGCTACAGAGAATGACCTCCCAGTGTTTGAGTCCTACAGTGAACAGTTAACAGTCACCTGGGGTTAAGTATCAAGGAAGAACCTGCAGAGCTAAGAAATTTTAAACTTCTACTGGAATACCTATGAATTCTTAAGTTGTATCCTCTTTACCTACTCATTGCTTTTTAGTCTACAAGTAAAATGTAGTTAGTAAATAGAGATCAGAAAATCTGGGGAAGCTTCATTCACATTTCTACCTTTGCACATAATCCCAGAAAGCTTAGAGAATTTAATATCTGTGTATCTATCTATACCTTCCTCCAAACAGCCAAACAAGTGGGGTTAAAAATAAGTAAAGCATTCAATAATTTTAAGTTTTAGTCAACATATTGCACCATTTCTCTATGCAAATACTTTCATGCAGAAGAATTCATGTTATTCTTTCATTTCTGTTACTAAATATCTGAGAAAATCAACTTGAGGGAGGAAAGATTTATTTGGCTCCTGCTTTCAGAGGATCCAGTCCATGACGGTGGCAGGGTGGAGCAGGAAAGGGCACTCATATAGTATTTATTCCATCTGGGCTTCTAGCCAGCAGGTTGGTGCTGCCCACATTCAGGGCAGATCTGTCCCCTCGGTTAACCCTCTCTGAAAGTACCACCATAGACAACCCAAAGGTGTGTTTTATTAGTTTCCTAGGCATTTCTCCATCTAATCAAGCTGACAGTCAAGATTAATCATCATAGGATTGAATGCAGTAACACTCAAACACTTCTATTACCTCACTATATGGTTATATCAGTGTTTGTGAAATACAGTCAGGCATTCCCACTATTGAACTATTCAAAATGTCTTCAGTTGGCCTGCTGATATTGCACAATCTTATCGCACTTATATTGCACTGCTTGCCCCAATAGTGCAAAAGCCCCATCGGGACAATCTTAGTTTTCCAGAAGGAGCCTGAGGTCAGATTTGGACTCTGGCCTCAGCAGTTTAACAAAATCTTTCAAGAAAGTGGACTTATTGAAAGTAAGAAAAAAATTCATGATGTAATGGTTTAAAAGTGGGGGACATATGAAACAAATTTTGATAACTAAACTGATAAGCAAGCTATTTTGCCAGATGGCAACGTTGTTATGAGCAAAATGATATTTATTGCTTTGCAGTCTTGTGTTTCCTAAGTAAAATGTAGAAAACAAAAATTTAAGTCATGCTTACATAGGTGATCAATATAGTTTATCTAACTTCTGCTATTACAAACAATCCCAATTATCAGGTCATTTATAATTTTGACGTTCCTCTTCAAGCATATTTACCTTATTTTTTATATATTTATCTTTATTTTTGCCACCATCACCTGAATTCAAGCAATAGTTTTTCTTCCCTTATTTTCAAGTCAGTCACCACAGATCAATAAAATTCAGAACAGCCATAATGAATATGATTCAGAAACATCATGTCCAGGGTCTCCACACCATTGCATGTCCTGTTTAAAGGGCCCTCCAAGATCCTCTTGGGCCCATTCCACTGACTCATTCTGCTCTTTGTACCTCAGCCACTCTGAATTTGTGAATTGGCATATTGCATCTCCTAGAAGGATTTTTTTTTATACCTCACCTAGTTAGTTCTTACTCGGTCTCTAGATCTAATTTTGTTCATCCTTTCTCAGAATAACCTTCTGTGCCTGTTTCACCAGAAAATGCTGAAATGCTGTGCATATTTTTTAAAGAGTTATATTTATTTGCATGTGTGCATTTGTGTGTGTGTGTGTGTGTGTGCATGCGTGCACACAAGCACGTGCATATGTATCTGCCACATGTGTGCAGGTGCCCATCCATATGGACTAGAAGAGGACATCAGATCTCCTGGAGCTAGAATTACAGGCAGTTGTAAGCCACCCACCATGGGTGCTGGGAACTGAATTCTTCAGAAGATCTGTAAGCTACCTCTGTTTAAATGTCTAGTCATCCCTCTAGCCCATACATTCTTATAGTCCTTAGGTTCCTCCTTATATTACTTACATTCATTGTATTAAAAACAATTTAATGACTATTTGGCCAACTTGAAAGCAAATCCTGTAAAACTGACTTATCTCCCTTTCTGTATACCATAGTGCTCAGCCTAAAAACCCATGCACATGCACACACACACACACACACACACACACACACACACACACCCCACAGAAAACTACTGCAAAATTAATGATCTTCTTCTCTACATTTAAGCTCCAGGGTACTTTGGTTTATTTTCCACCACTGTATTCCTTGACAACCCACCCACCCAGGTTACTTGCCTTCCTACTCAAAACCACTTTTTCAGACTAAGTTGAGAGCACACCTTCCTCATTCTGTCAGACAGTTGTGAAGAGAGATGTTGTTCACAAATAGCTACTAATTGAGTACTCTCACTTTCCTGTGGATATAATAAAGGAAGCAGAAAAACATTACAAATGAATCCGACTTAAAGTTAACATGCTTGGCCCTTTTCAAGGATATTGCCATAACTGTAGACCCTCTAAGTACCCGTTATTCCTGCTGCATGGAAATCATGCATGGAAAGCACAGACAGTGAGAAATATAAAATGATTCTTCATTTAACTTGAGCTGCATGCAGACTTGTTCTGACTGGAGTTGGGTCTTTCTCCACCAGAACAGCCAGCTCTCAAACAGCATGCCAAAGGAAACAGGCATAGTATGAAAAACATGTAACATGGACATAATCCAAACACACACATCTTTTCAGATATTAGCTGTAATTTTATCCCTAAATTTTGAGTTAAAATGATAACACATTTGTCCAGGCTTTTGAAATAAACCCCCACCTATTTTAGATTTAGTAACCTCAAATCATCTGGGGCACTCAAGTTTCAATCCCTTAAAGAACAACTTTATGACTTTGGCACAGAGCAGGGCTTCTACATTAGCAGCTTTGCTCTCTGAAGTTTTGCCCAGACTGGAATCCATTTTTCCATCCTCAATGGGCTTCTTATAAGAGTACCTTTGGGTTTACCATACCAGTGATTGAGAATCCATCAGGAACAGCAAAACCATGAATGGGATGTTTCCATGGGCCAGGTCTGGAAGTGCAGGATTACTTCTGTTCTCACACCTTTGCCAAAAATACATCCTCAAGTCAGGGATGTCTGCTATATATATATATTATAGCTATGTATGAAACTCCAAACCTACTTCTGTCGTGGGATGGAGCATATCTTGGTGAATGGTTTAGCAACATGTGTTGTGTGATGAGGCAAACAGATTTTGAAATCTCTTTCTGGTTTTTGAAGGAATAAAAATATAATTATATAACCAATGTTGGAAATCCCCAAAACCCAAGAAACACCAGCACCTTGATGATCTAGGAAAGTAATACATAGAATCTGAACAGTCATAAGTTAGTTGGATTTCTCAATATGCAAATGGGATAAGTTTGCCATAATTATATAGGCTTGGTAAGAACAGATTAAGAAATAGGTCTTGTTTTAGTTTCATTATGTGGCTATAACAAATACCATGACCTAAATAGCTTAGAGGAAGGAAGGGTCTATTTGACTTACTTTTCCAGGCAATAGTCCACTACTAGGGGTGGTCAAGCAGAAACTCAAGCAGGAACTAAAGGGCAGGCCTGCCCTCTATTCCATGCAAAATTGCTTCTGACCAGGGAACTCACAGTCAAAGAAGATCAGCAGAAACCATGGAAGAATGCTGCAAGAGGGCTTGAGTAGGTTCATGCCTGACTTCCTTACTTATAGAGTCCAGTACCACCTGCCTAGGAATTGGTACTGCCCACAGTTACATGGGCCCTCTTACTTTAACAAGACAATCCCCCACTGTCATGCCCACTGGCCAATCTGTTCCAGGCAATCACTTGAGATTTCCTTTTCAGATAGCTGAAGGTTGTGTCAAGCTGACAGTCAAAGCTAACTAGCACAAATCCTAAAGTCTATTCTGGATATCATTTGAATTATCTACTTGAAGCACAACATCAAGCCTATTCTGGGCATTGGCATGATGCAAAATAAAATCTCAACTTTAAATTATTCTTTTTGGGTTTACTTATTTTATATGTATAGGTGTTTTGCCTGCCTGTATGTCTGTGTACCACACCCACACGTGTGCCTGGTGCTTATGCAGGCCAGAAGAAGGAGTTAGATACCCTGAAGAAGGAGTTACAGTTGGTTGTGAGCCACCATGTGGGTATGGAATCCTCTAAGAAGAGCAACAAGTGCTCTTAACCATTGAACCATTTGTCCAGCTCCCAAACAATCACCTTTTCTTGAAATATTAAATTTTAAGTAATTTATTTTAAAGTTAATTTTTAAACATGAAGAATCACTCTCTGAAAACTTGTAAGAAATTATCACAAAAATATACAAGAAAACAAATAGACCACAATTAAGCAATGAAGCAATCTTGGGCATAAATGAATGCACCATTTCTTGAAGGGTCTTTCCAGTAAGTAGTAATGATGGATTACTTGCTTAACATATTGGTAATACTGTGAAGCTGTTTGTTATCACTTGCTTCTTGAATGACAATGAATCCCACATGTTAAATAAAGGCTTCATTCCCAGCCCAGGATGCTGTAAGTGAGACCTGCACTGGGTATGGAAGGGCATGTCTTTAATCCTGACACTCACAAGCAAGATCTCTGTGAG
>CABHPP010118187.1:4753-20556 GCA_902168425.1 Peromyscus attwateri
GCTTTGCCACATTGATTACATCCATAACATCTTTTAGCTGTGTGTTTAGTTTCATGCCTTTTAAGCTGACTGTGTTGTGCAAAGGCTTTACCATAATGATTATATTCATAGGGTTTCTCTCCATTATGTATTCTTTTATACCATGGAGGATGATTGTGATATTCAATGGCTTTACCACACTGAGTATATTCAGATGATTTCCCTGTATTATGACTTTTTTCATGCCTGCAAGGATAATTGAGACATTTAATAGCTTTACCACATTGATTACATTGATGAGTCTTTATATCTGCATGAATTAATTTTATAATTTTGTGTAAATATAAAGAGTTATTTTATCTTAAGTTTTTAACATGTTGTTTACACTCATGTTGTTCTCCTTCATTGAGGATTGCATTGCATATTTGAACGTTCCTGTGATGATAAAATTCTCTACTACCTGGCTCATATTTATGGCTTAATTTTTCTCTATGAGATTTTTCACATATTTGAAGAGAACTGGGAGAATTTGGATAATTACCTCCCTTATTCCATTGATAAATTTTTCTATACTGTGAGTCATGCTACACTTGCAAAGTGAACCAGGACCAACAGAAGCATTTACACAGGCCTAGTACTCACTTGTCTGTGTTTTTTTTTATCTATTCCAAATTAAGTTCAAAAACCAATTGTTTGCAAACTTAAATCACATTCAACAAGTTTACTCAACATGGGACTATTACATGTCTTGTAATTGCTCTGAGATTGAGAGATGTACATTGATTCTTTCCTATCTTTATGTTCATATGGCTGGTATTCAAAGTGACATATGAAATAACTATTAAAGAAAGAATAACAACATGAAGGCTTCCAGATTTTATTTACAATTGTACTTTCTGTTCACCATCAACATGTGGCATAGGGATTAATGTTTCTCGACATCAACCCCTCTTAACTTTTGACTCTAAGTACCTATCTAATTAAAGTAGCAAAGACAGAATGACTTTTTGAGTCACAATGTTTTTACTATGGATTATTTGCTTATTAAAAGGTTGTGCACATATTCTTATCATACATTCAGTGAGTATACCTTTTGTAATTTGAATAGTATGAAACTAAAGGGAATGTCACTTATACAGCATAGTTCTGATGAAGCTATTATTCAACTGATGATTACTGTTAAGGCATGGATTCCTTGTCTTCCTTCTTAAAAGAATGACTTGCAAACACAATTCACTTACCTGCCATTGAGGTATGTGTATTTATGAGCATTTAATGATCATCAATGCATTTTAAGCTGTGATTATTTACAATGTTTCACTTCTTAAAATGTCCAGGTAAGTTAAATATATCCAGAGGTCCATTTGTATGAGCTTGCACAAGAAAATTACCTTCCATGTTTTTGAGAACTTTGACATTGTTCTTCAACATCAAGATCTTCCCAATTGTAGCCTAAAATATCAAACAAGAAAATGTATGAAATATTACAGGAAACTGAAAATTTTATATTACTATCTTCATTGATCCTTTGAACCAAGCCTGTTTTATTCACCTCATTCTTCCTCCTTCTCAATCAGAATTACAGAAGAGCATCAATAACCAAGAAACTATTTTCCCCTTATTTATAATGTGAAGAAAAATTTACAGTGTTACCTATAGCAGTGAGGTTCATATAGGTCTCCACCATCACATCTTTGTAGAGATTCCTCTGTGAAGGATCCAACAATGCCCATTCTTCATGAGTGATGTCAACATGCACATCATTAAATGAAACTGTATTCTAAAATATGCCACATATAAATATGCCATTAACATGTATAAAATTAAAAGCATGACAGAACATCGTGAATGTGTACTTATTTGACAATATAGTCATACAATTCTGGTGATTTCTACACGTATTCTGTATCTCAGATATTATAATGAAATCATCAAGTTATTTTACAAAGAAAATGAATAGGTGGTTACCTGTATTATTTCTGAATGCTTTGAACAGGATATCACATTGCAAGAGAAGTGCCTATTAACAGAGATAGACAGACAAGCAAACACATCAACAGTACTGAGCACACATCAGAGAAATTGTATGAACAATTATTAACTACAAAGATTTGTAAACTGGGTATATTGGCTCATGTCTTTAATCCCAGAACTTAGAAGGTTTAAGCAGGTATATATGCTTCTGAGGTGAAAGTTACCCTAGTCTATGCAATCAGTTATAGGAGAGCAAGAAGTAAATATTAAGAACCCATCTATGCTGCAAACTTCCATTCAAACAATCAAAAAATATAAGATGAACTCAGAGACTTTTTTTTACTGAAGTTGCTACAAAGAGTTAGATATTCACTCCATTTCTGTATTCATCTTCCAGAAACCTGAATTGCTCCAGTTTAAACTGTATTTTTTTAAATATGTTTGTGTTTATTTACACAGAGTTAGACACTGTGACATTGATACAGTGGAAAGCTATAACAGTCTTTAATGTAAATGAAGGTATATAATGTACCATCATAGTTGAATTACAAAACATATTATAGAGAAGTAAAAAGTAAGTTGACTAATAATGCTTACAAAATAAGTATAGTATCGCATGGTACATAGGTATGCTTTGGATAAAGTTATAAACCACCTAATATGTTACATAACACGGATCAACATGCATTCATTAAGTTTAAACACAGTTTCTTTTTTTGTGCATTAATTTATTTATTTATTTTTTTAATTCTATGACATAGCCTTTATTTAACTTGTTCTTCCATTACCTAATGTGTTCCCAGATAAACATACTATTGCTCCTTTACACTCTCCAGTGTCTGCTCATATCTCACCTTCTCACAAAGGCCATCTGTAGCCTTTTCATACAGCCAGCAATGGTTATTTCACATTATATTCTACCTCTCTACCAACAGCATCTAAAACAGTACCTGGGAACATCTACTCAATAAACATACAAAGCAACAAAACATACTGTACTATTTTCCTGTAAGTAATTCTTCAGTCACCTTTACTTGCATATACTATATACGTATATATGAAACTGGTTTATCATCACACTAAGTGTTTCTTCCCAATCGGGCCTCTCTCGGGGGTGAACATTTCTATGTAGCTCTGGAACAACATCATCCTCTTCAGAGTATATTGAGGACTTCATCTTCCTTCTTTAGGTTGGATTTTTCCTTCTAGTGCTTTCTGTAAGGCTGGGTTTGTGGATAGGTATTGATTAAATCTGGTTTTATCATGGAATATTTTGTTTACTCCGCCTATGGTGATTGAGAGTTTTGCTGGATATAATAGTCTAGGTTGGCATCCGTGGTCTCTTAGTGTCTGCATAACATTTGTCCAGGACCTTCTAGCTTGCATAGTCTCTATTGAGAAGTCTGGTGTTATTCTGATAGATTTGCCTTTATATGTTACTTGGTCTTTCTCCTTTGCAGCTCTTAATATTTTTTCTTTGATCTGTATGTTTAATGTTTTGATTATTATGTGGCGAGATGACTTTCTTTTTGGATCCAGCCTATTTGGTGTTCTGTAAGCTTCTTGTATCTTCATAGGTATTTCTTTCTTTAGGTTAGGAAAGTTTTCTTCTATGATTTTGTTGAATATATTTTCTGTGCCTTTGAGTTGGTATTCTTCTCCTTCTTCTATCCCTATTATTCTTAGGTTTGGTCTTTTCATGGTGTCCCAGATTTTTTGGACGTTTTGTGTTATGACTTTTTTGTCTTTAGTGAATCAAGATGGCAGCTGCCGCTGGTAGGCCATGTGCGAGAGCAAAATAGGATGATGAACTGATGTGGAAGTAAGTGGAACAGGGCCACAAAGAAAGACGTCAAAAAAGGTATACAGAAAAAGTGAAAGATAAAAGCTCAGAGAAAAAAGATAGAAGGATTACTTTAAGTTAAGAAAAGCTGGCTAGAGCATCAGAGTTTCTCTGCCTTCCTCGGAAATCCACGGTTTGGATTGATCCTTCCTGTGCGGTCTCCCCAGGCCTGCGGGTGAGCAGATCACCGGGCGCACGGGTGAGAGGCACGGTACAAGCGGCGTGGTTGTAGCGAGCACAGGGAAGGAACAGCGGCCGGGGGCTCCCCGGTGACCCTTTGGGGCGCGACAGAGCTGGGTGAACGCAAGAAGAGGAGCTACAAGGATCAGGGACACCTGTACCCGCACAGTGGATGTTAATCACCTTGCTGATTGCTTCTCAATTGGGAACTAGTGGAGAGTGCAGCGCCCTGCGAGACCTGAGCTCCGTGGCAGGGATCAGTGCAGCTGTGGCTACAGAGGCAACGAGGGAGGTGCTCGCAGGAACCTGAAGGATCGAGGAGCCAGAGAAGGAGGAAGACATCAGGGGCCAGCCACCCAGATATACAGAAAGCCACGGAGTAAGAGGTGTCTTTGGATCCTGTATTTCAAGAAGCTCTCAAAAGAACTTGTTAAGACCACACAACCACTGAACCAGATCACCAGAATCGTAAATATATACCTCACCGACTGAGAACAGGGGTGGTCAGCTTGCCCAGAGAACCAGATTTTTAGTTTCTCATTTCCCGGTGCTTGAAGTTTCTCATTTCTGGGGCTTAGAGGTGTAAGCCTGAAGGGATAAGGTCTCACACCATCTGCACTGAGCAGAGAAAGAGATGAGTAGACGCCAGCGGAAAAATACAGGCAACAACATAAAGGCCTATATGACAACACCAGAACCTACTGACCCTACAATTGTAAGTCCTGAACATACCAAGGCAGAAGAAACAGAAGAAATTAATCCTAACAATGACTTAAAGAAGATGATAGAGGCCCTTAAAGAAGAAATAAAAAATATTCTTAAAGAGGAAATAAAAAATTTCCTCAAAGAGGAAATGAAAATCTCCATTAAAGAGGAAATAAAAAATTCCCTTAAAGAGGAAATGAAAAACTCCATTAAAGAGGAAATAAAAAATTCTCTTAAAGAGGAAATGAAAAACTTCCTTAAAGAGGAAATAAAAAATTCCCTTAAAGAAATGGAAGAAAAAACAAACAAAAAATTGGAAGAAAGCAAAGAAAGCCAAGAAAAAATAATTAAACAGATGAAAGAAACATTCCAAGATTTGAAAAAAGAAATTGAGACAACAAAGAAAACACAAGCTGAGGGAATGCTGGAAATAGAAATCCTGACTAAACGAACAGGAACTACAGAAACAAGTCTAACCAACCGAATACAAGAGATGGAACAGAGAATCTCTGACACTGAAGACACAATAGAGAAAATAG
This sequence comes from Peromyscus attwateri, assembly GCA_902168425.1. NCBI lineage: Eukaryota > Metazoa > Chordata > Mammalia > Rodentia > Cricetidae > Peromyscus > Peromyscus attwateri. The sequence continues at coordinate 9,974 of CABHPP010118187.1, forward strand.
ATTCCTCAGTCAAAGAAAACTGTATTTTAATAAATCTTACTAAAAGGAACTGTGCTTTTAAACAGTTACCAATTGAAATAAGATAGCATTAGCAATATCAATAATGATCATAAATAATCAACATAGGGAAGGAGTGATGGCTCAGAAGTTAAGTGCTCTTACTGATTTTGCATATAGATGGGCTCAATTGTCAGTACTTATATTGGGAATCACACAACTGTTCATTATTCCAAGCTTGTGGGTTCTAAGACTCTCTTTGGACTACTGTGAGGACAGGTGTACATGTGGTACATATATGGTGATAATTTAGTTGTACTGAAATGTGATTTTATTTGCATGTTAATAAATAAAGTTGCCTGGGGGTCAGAGCTAGTAGCAAGACATAGCAGAAACTGGGTGGTGGTGGTGCACACCTTTAAACCCAGCTCTTAGGAGGCAGAGCTAGGTGGATCTCTGTGTGTTCAAGGATACAGCTAGCATGGAGACACATGCCTTTAATCTCAATACCAACCACAGAAGACCTGGAGGTCTGTACAGACAGGCAGTGATGAGGAGGTCATGTGGTTGTGTTTACAACCAATGAGAAGGTAGAATAGAAAGTCTATAAAAATACAAACAGATGGGAAGTAGCTCTCTTGCTGAGGAAGATAGCAATGGCAGTTAAGGGTAAGGATTTTAGCTCTTAGCTTGCTCTGACCTCTTGGGCTTTCATCTTTTCATTGGCTCTGTGTTTCTTATTTAGTAAGACGGATACATGTACATCTGGTGCCCAATGTGGCAAGAATTCATTAAAAACCACTTGGATTGGCTCGGCAGCAGGTCTGATTTCCCACCTAGGCAGCCCAGCTCCCTAGCTCAGGCCCAGCTCAGCTTATGTCTCAGACCCGACTGACCGTATCTACAAGCCAAAACCACAGCTGGAGCTACTAGCTTAATGCTGCTGCTACAAACAACTCAGGCTTGCCCTGCTGGAGCTACCACTAATTGCAGTAGCTACACACAGCTTTTGACTGAAATGCCAATGCTCGTGGTTGGAGCTTAAGGATGCTGGAGCCCAGGCTTGACTCAACTCAAGCGGGAACAAGTGGCTGGATTTATGCTTTAAGCCAGAACTTGTGGTTACACTTTCTTGCTTGCTTTCTCTTTCTCTCTCTTTCTCTCTCTCTCTTTGGATTCACACCTCGGTCACTAGGTAGCTGTTTTGAAATTCCCCCAGATTTCTACTATTCTATGCAGACTTGGTAAGTCAATTAAGATATCAGATATTTTAAAGGAAAGTATTTAAAAGAGAAATTTTTCCCACATTAAAAAAATGGGTTTATGTGTACATTGGAAGAAAATTGGGCTTTGTTTGAAATTTTAGGCAGTCTGACAATGGATCAACTATAGGAGAACATAAATATTGATCGAATTATGCACTTTATTACTTTTCTTATCCTTATTTTGCTATTTAAAAAGATAGTCAATTTAAGTGCCAGGATAAAAGTTTTAGGAAAACTTGTTAAAACTGTTGAAATGAATTATAGAGAAATTCAAATTCAGACAGAAGAAATTAACAGTGAAGCTGTTTCAAGATTGGATCATAAGGTTGCAGAAAGAAAGCCTGTTTTCACACAATTACCCTTAATTTATCCAGTAACCATACAGCAACTACCTGATCAAGTGAATACACAAAATATTTGGACTCCAATTGAAATGTTAGATTTATGAAGATTTAAGGAGGCAATAGTATTTTATGGCTTGCATTCACCATATGTAAAGCAAATGTTGAACTCCTGGTCAACTTATAATAGGATTATAACACAGGAATGGCCGGAGCTGGCACATGCTGTTCTCGAACCCAGACAACAACTCCACTGGCTAATGTGGTTCAAGTAGGAGGCTAAAAACATAGAAAAAAAATGGAGGGATAACGGAATACACGTCTTCCAGGATCAACTTGTTGGAGAAGGCCAATATGCTTCAGTACAAACACAATGTTTATATGATATCCAAACCTTAATTCTATGCCAAACAGCAGCCTTGAATGCTTGGGACAGAGTTGAGGAACCAGGAAAGAAAACTGAGTCATTTACAAAGGTTATACAGGGCCCAAAAGAATCTTTCACAGATTTCTTACAAAGACTGGCTTCAGCAATAAAGAGAATGGTCCCAAATTCAGAAGCTAGTCAGATAATAATTGAATCTTTGGCTTTTGAGAACACAACTGCAGCATGCAAGAGAATAATTAGGCCATTAAAGACAAGATCTGAACCCTTGGAAGATTGGATTAGAGACACATGTTAATGCTGAGTCTCATGACCAAGATGATATTTGGGTAGGAGAAGCAATTTCAAATGGTTTGTGGAATGTTAGATGTTTTGGATGTGGAAAGCAAGAACATTTGAAAAGGGACTGTAAACAGGTCATTCCTAGAGACAATGTTTCTTCAAGGAACAATGGCAACAGAATGCCCCTTCTTTCTGGAGTATGCAGAAGGTGTGGTAAGGGAAAATACTGGACCAACGAATGTAGATCAATAAGGGACAGGCAAGGTAATCCTTTGCTTCAGTTTTCGGGAAACTCCCAGAGGGGCCTTAGGCAGGCCCCCAAAGCAAATCCAGTTCAAACCTTTCCTGCAGTTGTAGAGGAAAGCACTACTCAAAGCAATTAAATAACCAAATGCCTATTGGAATAAATCATGTTGCTCGGGATGATGAAACAGGGAGAATAGAAAATTCAAGAGAAAACATAAAGAAAATTTTTTGGCAAACTTCTATCAATGAACAAAGACCAAAATTAACAATAAAAATAAATGGTGTTTTGTTGTCTGGTCTGGTAGACACAGGTGCAGACGTTACAATAATTGCACCAGAATTTTGGCATCCAACTTGGCCTCTTCAGGAGGTAAATGTTCAACTGTTAGGAATTGGGACATTATCTCAAGTGAAACATAGTGCAAGATGGCTTGAATGTATAGGTCCAGAAGGACAGAGAGGAAAATTAAAACCATATGTGGCTAACATAGCTATGAACCTGTGGGGTCGAGACCTGTTACAACAATGGAATACAAAGATTAACATCCCTCCAACCTCAGAAACAAATCATAACCTGGCACATGTTTCTGAGAGAAATATTAGAAGATATTATTGTAATGAGAGGTCACCAGCCATCCATATTATACAAGAACAGGGCACAACAACTGATAATCTCCCAAAGACACAAACAGCTCTACCTTTAAAATGGTTAACAGACAAGCCTTTATGTGTTCATCAATAGCATTTAACAACATAGAAACTCCAGGCTTTAGAAGAGCTGGTAGAAGAACAGTGAAATGCTTAGCATATTGAAGAATCAACCAGCCCTTTGAATTCTCCTGTATTTGTTATTAAAAAGAAATCTGATAAATGGAGAATGGTAACAGACCTTAGAGCAATTAACAATGTAATTCAGCCAATGGGCTCTCTACAATCTGGAATAACTTTGCCTACTCTGTTACCAAAAGAATGGCCTCTCATAGTTATTGATTTAAAAGACTGTTTCTTTTCAATACCCTTACGAGAAAAAGACAGAGAAAGATTTGCCTTCATGGTGCCTACTTACAATAACTCTCAACCAGTTAAAAGATTTCAATGGAGAGTTCTCCCACAGGGAATGTTGAATAGCCCAACTCTGTGCCAACATTTTGTACAACAGTCATTGGAAGTGATACATAAAAAATTTCCTAAATCTATAATTTATCATTATATGGATGATATTTTACTAACTGACTCAAATACAGATACTTTAGAAAGAATGTTTGAAGAAGGAAAGAAAATTTTGCCTTGCTGGGGATTACAAATTGCTTCTGAAAAGATACAAAGAAGAGATTCTATTAATTATTGAGGATATAAAATAGAACTACAAAAATTAGACCCCAAAAGGTGCAAATTAGGAGATATCAACTACAGACTCTTCATAACTTTCAAAGATTATTTGGAGACATTTCTCATCTATGAACTATTGTTGGGGAAAAAATGATGGACTGACTAATTTGTTCAAAACCTTAGAAGGTGACAAGGACTTAAATAGTCCAAGAGAATTATCACCTGAAGCTGAGAAAGAATTGGCCATGGTAGAAAAGAAAGTACATGAAGGGCACGTGGATCATATTGATCCAAAGCTGGATTGCATTTTGGTTATTTTACCTTCTGGGCATTCTCCTACAGGATTCTTAATGCAAAGGGAAGATATTATTTTGGAATGGATATTTTTACCAAGTAAACTGAATAAAAAATTAAAAAATTATGTGGAAAAATCTCTGACTTGATTTGGAAAGGAAAAATGAGACTTCATCAATTAGCAGGAATAGACCCAGCAGAAATTGTCGTACCTTTAACTAAAGAGGACATTGAAAAATTATGGACAGAAAGTGAAACTTGGCAAAGAGATTGCAGTAATTTTGGGGGAGAAATTAACAGCAAATATCCCAAAAGTGATAGAATTGATCTTATAAAGAGAGCTGATTGGATTTTGCCTCGAATTGTACAGGAAAAATCCATATCTGGAGTTCGTACATTTTATACAGATGCCAACAAACAAGGAAAGGCAGGTTACAAATCAGAAAATTTAAGTAAAGTGGTTCAAAGTCCTTATAGTTCAGTTCAAAAATTGGAACTGCATGCTATTCTGTTGGTTTTAACGGATTTTTCAGGACCTCTCAACATAGTAACTGACTCTCAGTATGCTGAAAGATTGGTATTACATATTGAGACTACAGCATTTATCCCTGATGCTTCAGAATTAACTTCACTATTTATTCAATTACAAGATACAATCAGGAAAAGGAGTCATCCTTTATATATAACTCACATCAGATCCCATACTGGTCTGCCAGGCTCTCTAGCACAAGGCAATGATGAGATTAATAAATTATTGATAGGAAATGTGTTGGAGGCCTCAGAATTTCATAAAAAACATCATGTCAATAGTAAAGGTTTAAAAAAAGATTTTTCCATAACCTGGCAACAAGCCAAAGAAATAGTAAAGAAATGTCCTACTTATTCCTTCTACAATCAAACACCATTACCAGCAGGATATAACCCAAAGGGTACTCAGAGGAATGAAATCTGGCAGATGGATGTGTTTCACTTTGCAGAATTTGGAAAATTGAAATATGTACACCATACCATCAATACTTATTCAGGATTTCAATGGGCAACTGCTTTGAGTTCTGAAAAAGCTGATTCTGTAATCACTCATTTGCTAGAAGTTATGGCCATCATGGGTATACCTACACAAATCAAAACTGACAATATTCCATCATATGTCTCTGTTAAAATGAAACAGTTTTTTGCTTATTACAATATAAAGCACATAAAACGTATACCACATAATCCTACAGGTCAAGCAGTTATAGAAAGATATAAAGGATATGCTAAATAAACAGAAAGGGGTAACAAAAACCCCCAGAAACAGATTACATAATGCTCTATTAACTTTGAATTTTCTCAATGCCAATAAGAAAGGAACAACAGCTGCAGAGAGACATTGGATAATAGAAAAAAACTAGAGAATTAAATCAGCCTATATACTTTAAGGATGTGCTGAACTCAGAATGGTAACCAGGATATGTGTTCCATTGGGGACGAGGTTTTGCTTTTGTTTCTACAGGAGAAGATAAGCTGTGGGTACCATCAAAATTGATAAAGGTTCGATTTGAACAAGAAACCTCTTAAATAGAGGAGGTGATAGTTCATCAACCAACATGAACATCCAATTTAACCTAACTTATACCAGTAACACATGCCTTTTCATTTAATCAGATAATAACTTGCCAAAAAGGAATCTCCCCAAAATTAGTCTTGGGGAAAGGTTTTTGTTTTTGTCTTTTAGGAGAATGAAGGCTAAGGAATCTGAAGAACACTGGACAAATGAGACAACTGAAGAAAAAGGACATGTCATCTATCCCAGGAAACAGAGTGTAATAGCCTATTGGTATATCATCTATAAAATTTCATAAGTCTTCCTAAATGTTTGTTTCTGCTCTTTTCTAAAGACATTTAACACTATTGGTCTTCTTGTAGTCCCATTTCAATTAAAATTTAAAGCTGACTTTGGAGTTGGAGAATGGCTCTCTCCTTCTTTAAACTCAAGCATGTTGTTAAAAGGAAAATGCAAACTCCCTGTATCATGCCAGAAGAAAAGAGCCATCTTCAGATATGGAACAGTAGAAAAACCAAATTAATTAAGGGACTATTCTATTACTAATCTCAACTCTTTGATTCTATTCTGATTCTTTAAACTGTTCTTAAAGTATGAATTTTATATCAAAATTTACAAAATTAATATACACATATATGCAGATATATATATACATTTTAAACTTTGTTAAGATATGAATAGTCATATAGACTACTAACGAATTCTAGAAAAAAGCCTTCAATTAGCTGCATATATATGTCTTTGTGTTTGAGTCTCTTATCAGTTTTCTGCAGGAAATCACGGCCAGGCCTACCATCAAATGAAGTCTCCAGGAAGAAGATGGGGCCCCACAACAACAACAATTCTACGTGGACAATAATAATATTACTAAGCTGGCAAACATCATCTACAGATCAGCTTTAGATGGCAAAGTGCTCAGAGCAATTTTGAGAGGGCTAGCTGAGATGATCCAGTCTCAAAGACTACTTGAATAAGGACTTGAGATAAACCCTGAACTTTGGCATTATACACAGACTGGATAATTAAGGATATAGTTACCATTCCTAGAATTTGAAAATTAACCTAAAATTTTACTTTTCAGTATAAAGATATCTTTGCCCATACCCAGTAGGAAGCAATTTTTTGAGAATACGACGCCCACATTCCCAAAGAGGTGGTGTGGGGTGGGTGGTTTTTTGGTCTTTCAATGGGTTTTGGGTCTGGGATAATTTTCATTGTTTAGGGGGGTTGGTTACAAGTTGTTGTCAAGGGTTAGGAAAAGGGGTAAGAAAAGGAGATTAGATTTAAGGTTCTTGTTTTTTTAAAAAAAGAAAGAAAGAGAAAAGAAAAAGAAAAAGACAATTACTAGTTTTAAATACTTTACTTTAGATTGGATTGTTTTATATTATATACAAATTATATATATTGAAATTGATATTGTTAGAAAACACTATATGTACATTTCTAATTGTACTTATACCATTCATTTAACAATGTAATGCAATTTTCTGATCCTTGAATGTTATTATTACCAACTATTAGGATGATATAAAGAAATGAAAGTTAGAGGGCTGGAGAAATGGTTCAGAGGTTAAGAACACTGGTTGTTCTTCCAGAGGTCCTGAGTTCAATTCCCAGCAACCACATGGTGGCTCACAACCATCTGTAATGAGATCTGGTGCCCTCTTCTGGCCTGCAGGCATACATGTAGGTAGAACAATGTATACATAATAAAATAAATTTAAAAAAAAAAGAAATGAAAGTTAGTAGTTAGACATTATAATAAAACTTGTAGTCATATTAGGTATGTTTTCAAGATTGAGCAGATATATTTTAGATAGACAGGTCATCTTCAAACCCTTCAGGGTTCTACAGAATATGGCCTTTAAAATGTTTTATTAACTTAGAAAATTTTTCTTTTTGTTATGACTATGAGACATGTTGGCTCCTGGCAGTACCAATTTACTTCAGAAAAAATATGGGTATTGAAGAAACTGCATATGGAGTTAACTTTCCTTGTGGCAAAAGTTAGCCACTGGACAACAAAGTATCCTCGAATCAACTGCTGACAACAGGACAAAATGGACAGATAGGACATGAAACAAAGGACTACTGATTCTTGCCAAAACAAGTATGGTTATGGCTTTATCAAAAGGCAACTTCTGAGGCGAGGACAATATGGCACCATCCCTGAACTGGCCTTCAAAATCTGGAAAAGGTACAGTGCCCTTTTCTTCAAAGGTTGCTGAACAGGCAGTGGGCCGATGGCTTCTGATGTGCAGTGGAACGGCAGCTGAAACAGTTATTTTTGAAGAGTAACTAAACTCACACCTCTCAATAGTAGACTGACATTTAATAGAAGGATATGGAGAAGAATAGGATGCTGAGATGAAGCCACATACACACATAGGCAAGAAGAATGGACAGCTGAATTCAAAAACCAACAATTTCCAGAATTTAAAATCCTGAATCATGACAGGACATGAAACAAAAGACTACTGATTCTTGCCAAAACAAGTGTGGTTATGGCTTTATCAAAAGTGGAATTCAGGTGTTTCTGATACATGGACTGCTCTCATCCAATGTGAGGTCGAACTATTGATCTTGTGTACATCCTACTTCACAAATGAGTCTGTCAGATACGCTAAGCCTATAGGCTGAAGATGATGCCCCAACACTGCGGAGAAACCTCAGGTGACTGTTCAGGCAAAGTTAAAAATGTCAACTCACATTTTTTTTGGAAGCTGCTTGCATGCATTTCCTGTTTTTATTTTTTATTAGGTAATATTATTTCCTTCTTGGGTCTCTGAAGGAGTTGAATATTAGTTAGTTATAGTTGAAGATTAGTTATAGTTGAAGATTAGTTAGGATAGAAAGTGAATTAGGTACATTTTGGACTTACCAAAATAGGGTAGATAATGGGATTATTTTCTCTGAATTTGTCAAATACAAATGAACTAGACATTGTTTAGGTATTTATTACTTGTATATATGTTATATAGTTATTTTACTTTTGTATATCGTTTTTCTTATGTTAGTTATAACCTTTTTCCTTTTTTCTTTTTATTAAAATAGGGGAAATATGGTGATATTGTAATTGTACTGAAATGTGACTTTATTAGTATGTTAATAAATAAAGTTGCCAGGGGGTCAGCGCTAATAGCAAGCCATAGCAGAAACTGGGGGATGGTGGTGCACGCCTTTAAACCCAGCTCTTGGGAGGCAGAGCTAGGCAGATCTCTGTGTGTTCAAGGATAAAGCCAGCCTGGAGACACATGCCTTTAATCTCAATACCAACCATAGAAGACTTGGAGGTCTGTACATAGGCAGTGATGAGGAGGTCATATGGTTGGGTTTAAACCAATGAGAAGGCAGAATAGAAAGTCTATAAAAAATACAAACAGACAGGAAGTAGCTCTCTTGCTGAGAAAGATAGCAATATCAGTTAAGTGTAAGGTTTTTAGCTCTTAGCTCGCTCTGACCTCTTGGGCTTTCTTCTTTGCATTGGGTCTGTGTTTCTTATTTAATAAGACAGTTACATCTACATGCATATCCATGTATAGAGACAAAAGAATCATGTTAATTAAAAAAATATCAAAATAAACACAAAAAGCAAGAAGAATGTCACACAATTGTAATCTAATGACTCATAAGGCCCAGACACTACATCCTGGAAGAGGACAGTATCTTCTGCAGAATTTTAAAATTGAAACTAGATGGTAAAGCTCAGCAATACAACATACACTTGACATGTACAAAAACATATACTCTAGGACCGCCATCCAATAATATATATTAAAAAAAAACCTGGAATGTTGAATAAGCTTTAATCTCAGCATCTGGGAGCAAGAGTCAGGTGAATCTCTGAGTTGGAGGCCAACCTGGTTATACAGAGCAACTTTTAGGAGAGTCAGGGATACTCAGTCACAGCTTTGCTTCAGAAACAAAAGTAGGAAAAACAAAATTTAAAAAAAAATTCAGGCTAGGAAAATGGCTTTTTATTAAATACCAATTCCATCACTTAGATTTTAGTGATACTATCTATACTGGTGATGAAGTAATAGCAGCACAAGAAGGAAGCTGGCTGATTCATTTCAACCACAACATAGTAGAAACATAGAAAAGGAAATGGGTTGAGGCTATAGAAACACATATCCCGGGCTGGAGAGATGGCTCAGAGGTTAAGAGCACTGACTGTTCTTCCAGAGGTCCTGAGTTCAATTCCCAGCAACCACATGGTGGCTCACAACCATCTATAACGTGGTCTGATGCCCTCTTCTGGCCTGCAGTCATACATGCTGTATACATAATAAATAAATAAATCTTTAAAAAAAAAAAAGAAACACATATCCCAACCCCCAATGAGATATTTTATCCAGAGAGGTTCCACAAGTACTGCAAAGAAAGTCATCAAGGAGAGACACATGTTCAAATAACTCATCCTATCTGGGAGCTTTTTATTCAGTTGACTAGATTCTCACCCAGGTCACTATAGGCTCAAGGGTCATCCATGAAGAAAATACCTTTAGTCACTTCAATGATTCTCATAGTCTGCAACAACCCCTACACTGTTGAAATGTCCAAAGTCCCTTTTAACACTCAAGACAAATTCTTGACTGTGGCATCTTATAAAATCAGAAAACAATTTAAATATTTCCAACATGTGAATGGCTCAGAAAACTCATTACCATCCCAAAGGAAAGGAACTAAGACACAGGGAGGAAAGATTGGACCAAGGGAAGACTGAAACCCAGCAGGGCAACCATTGAATCTGGCAGCTCTGTGTCAGAGACATGAGGCTTCCTTTTTCAAAGGGCTTAGATGGCTCTCTCTCCACAACTTCCCATACATCTCTCTCTTTGGTTACTTCCACTCCATATATGCAGCTAGCTCTCCATGTAAGATGTCTCATAGCTTAAGAA